>PNEQ01093587.1:0-38576 GCA_003012365.1 Medauroidea extradentata | reverse complement strand
GTCAGTGAAAAAATTTTTGCTCTAAAATAACGAACCTGTGGTGGATGTACAGTAAAGTATGTAAACGTTGCCTTACATTGTTACAGACATTACATAACACTAACAGGAATCGCCCATAAGTCTGTCCAAATCAACTTAAAGTTGTACTAGAGAGGTATGTTAGTTGTAAACAATGGTGTATGAGATGACAGAAGACAGAGCGGCCTCGTGGACAAGATGACTAGAAGAGAAACGAGAGAAGGAAGGAAGGAATGTGAGACACGTGAATGTTATTGTTGGTTTGCCCCGGCACGTACATGTAGTTACTACTTGGTGGGAGCGACATTGCGTGATGGTGCCCCGGGCCACAATGCGTGGATAGTCGAGTAGTATCGCTGCGCACCAAACCTATCTTCTCACAGAGCTGCTCGAATATTAAGGCGTGCTCTGCCCCAGATTGCACAAAGCTCTCGTGTTGCTTCACAACGCCTTTCCCTCGAGTACAGAAGGCAACAATACTGGGCACGCGTTGTAACTAGGCAACGGAAAAGTTCTGGAGTTCAATGCCCTGCGTTTTACACTACGTTCCGTTTAACTTTAGTTAAATTGTACAGAAACTTATAGGAAATAATTATAACTATCTTGTAATACTATGTCACAATGCAAGACATTTTTAGTAGGTACTAAACTGTATCCCAGACAGCCATTTCTACTGTGAATTAGGTCTTGCATTGTGCCACATATTATAAAATATTAACAGTTATTGTCCAATGTTAAATGAAACAGTGTATAGAACCCACTGCCCTATGCATACTCAAGCTCCGACATTTTGTCAATAAGCTGTTATTCACCGGAGCAACAGACAATGAACGAATAGACGGGGCATAAGTAAACACGGTTAAGGAAAGAAAAAAATCGCGACTTAAATGACTAGCACGTTATAAAAATTAGCGTTTTATTTTTAGGCACAAGCTAGAATTGCAACAACTGTATGTTTGTGTCACTTTCATAATTGGCTTTTGACATATTTGACATCTCCTGGAAGTCTCTGAGGCAACAATGTAAATGTAACTAACACAGACATATATCACTTTAACAGCGAGCAGCTAATGAGCATGTGCTGTCTGCTTCAGTTCACATATATTCCTGCAGGCTAGCCTATACACGTCAGTGAACCAGCGAATTTCCCTCGTCTCTACACATTACCTTATGTCTACTTTAAGACATGGCTATTCGTTCATTGTCTGCTGTTTCAGTCCCTTAAGGGCGCGGTTCACATTCAGTTTTCAACGTCTTTTTCTTATTTTTATATTTGTATCAGATATTATTTTCTTATTTCAGACATAAATTGTGATTGAATCTTCCTCTTGGGAAATTTGTGTAACTCTCATTAGATTCCCGTATTCGAAAATCCGGGCGCCGACCCCGCCGGGAATCGAACCCGATCAGGTGGGAGGCGATTGGTCTGGCCTCTCGGCCACCGCGGCCCCAATTCTGTATGGTTATTGGCTGGGCGTATTTGTACGGAGTCGTTATTCATTTGACTGTGCCAATAACGAGGTTAACTGCGACACCACTCGTCTGAGATTGCCGGATAGAACCCACAGCCAATCACTGACCACGATGCAGAGCTGCAGGCGTGTAAGTAAGGCGTGTAACAAAGTGAGGCAAAAATATTTTTGCGAAAACTTACTGTCTATAGTTATTAAGCTTGTGGGAGTGCCGTGGTTTAGTTACAAAAAAAAATGCGTCAGAAAATATGCTAAATTTTGAGATATATTAACAATGAATATGCTGAATCCACTTTGTTAAGGCATAAAAATTATTGGAAGAATGTTAATGCTACAAGCTTACATAACAAAATGCCGGGAAAACTTGCTGTACTCCAGTAGACAGCGGCTGTTCATTGGCTGCTGTCTGATATGGTGATATCACTTCATTAGGTCTGGATTTAGCCGCTTATGTATTGTTACCAAAAGGCCTTCCCAGGGACGTCAGAAAGGAACCTGGAATGTTCGCGTTTTCTTTCCGGCACAAGCTAGACTTAAAACAATTGTAAACTCGTGTCACTTTCTCAATTGGCTGAACGGTAATTTTTGGTGAAAATATTTTTGCCCCACTTTGTTTCAGTGTCTTACGCACACACCTGCAGCTCAACTTCATGGTTATTGGCAGAGTGTTTTTGTGCAGAGTGGTTATTGATTTGACTGGGCCAATCAGTACACGGATAACTGCGACACAACACGTCTGTGATTTGCAGGTTTAACCTCCAGACTCTGGGTGTTACGGCATCCAATCACTGACCACAAAGCAGAGATGCAGGTGCGCGCGTAAGGCACTGAAGCAAATTGGGGTAAAAAGTTTTTCGCGAAATTTCTTGATTTTACTTATTAGATACCTTCTGGAGAGCGCTGAGCCAATAATAAATAATATAGTAAATACAGACCCAATCATGTAGTATCATTGTATCAGTGAACAACCAATGAGAAGCTGTTGTCTGGTTGAGTACCCTAATATTCTTGAAGGCTAGCCTACATGTCGGCGAACACGCGAATTATTCCCGTCTCTACAGAAATGCCTCGAGCATAGACATCTTTCGTAGAAGACCGCAGCCTTAAATCTGACAACGCCGTCAGGGAAGCTCTCCAAAGACAATGACTGTATCTGATTCGTTATTCTGCCCTACATATCAGCGAATCCAAGGAAGCCACTGCGGTTGGTGGTACAAAAGAAGTGTTATAATGACCGTATCTGGCAGCGTTTCCAGATCCAAGGCTGTGGCCTTCTACTAAAGATGACTATTCCACGAACCAATTGCAGAAGCGACAGTAGCATACAATTGTTTAAATTCTAGCACGTGCCCGAAAAAAAACGCGTATTCTTCACGTCTGTATTTACAACACTTCCTCTACGTTGACCTGAATATTGTTTCGACAAAGAAAAATATTATTTTAATATCAATACAAAGAAGCTTTATCGCAAACATTTTTTTAAGTAATAAAAATAGTAAGACCATGAAAATAATTTAGCAAAAATGTTCGCGGTAAAGTTATGCGATTTTTTTTACATATAAACTTGGTGCTCCGAAAATTATTTCTGGTGCCACTAATAAAATAATATTGTAGTCATTGAACAATTTAAAAGAAAAATTAAAAACACTTAAGTCCAGTTTATAAACCTTCCTCATACAAATCCTCTTGTTATGTTGTAAATATCACATTTTTTGCGAGGTTAACTATACATCTGCCAGGAATCTAATCCACAAATCCCCGAACGCGATGAGATTTAGGCACGCAACTGCATGAAATCACTGGCTCCGTGTTAGAGTGAGTGAGGGGTGATATGAGGTGAATATGGAGCAGCGCCGGAATGAAAGGGCGGGGGAAACGGAAGATCCTCGAGAAAACCCGCCGACCAGAGGTATCGTCCGGCACGATTCAAACATGTGAAAATCCGGGGAAAATCCGGGGACTGAGTCCGCCGGGAATCGAACCCGGATCGCCTTGGTGGGAGGCGAGAGGTCTGACCCTTTTTGTAAATAAAATGTTTGGTGCAGTGGCAAGGCTATCTCCCCCCCCCCCCTTTTAAGTTGGCTAATTCATGTAATCCCATTCTCTTTGTTTGTGTGTAGTTGTGGTTGTAATTATATGTTGGCGTGTGGCACACAGACGAGACGGACACAAAAACCCAGTCCTGAACCCGAGGAAGTGACTGTAAATGTTATCTCCCCGGCCGGGAATCGAACCCGGGACCCTTGACTCAGCAGCTAGGAGCGCTAACCACTAAGCCAAGCTGTCGGACGCCACTCGACCACCTCGGCTACCTCCGTCTTAGAGATACACAACCTGGATGTCCGGGGCTTAACATCGCAACAACTTCTTCAAATGTATTCTGAAATGTCTAATTATTGCCAACCCAAGTGAGAGCTTCAACTCCGCCTTAATTGAGTTACTAGATGAGCGTGATTAGATATAAAATCATGCAATGGGAAGTGAAACCTCACGCAAAACGCACGCATGTTGTTGCGTGTATCATACTTGCTTCGTATGATCTGTGCTTCTGACACACTTACATTTCGAACAAACACGCTTTCTCTTTCAAATGTCTGAATTCCTCAACATGTTCGCTCACCTTTCCCATGATTATAGTCACGAAAATTTCACGGCTTCAGTGACCTTCACGCTGTAGTACTCAGTTCTGTATGCACTTGAGCGTCAGCTGGTTCGACAGTGGCTGCTGCCAAAGTGAGTTTACTCAGCAAAAACACTTTAATTACCCAAAATAAAAGTTTGTTTGGATACGATTCACTACAAAGTAATATTGCCGCGAAGATAATTTATCTCGCGGTAAAGATAATCTTGCCTTACATCAGAGCAAATGTATGCAACTTATGTTTTGTGTCAAATTTTAATCCTTCAAAAAGTTTTCTTTGAAAATAATATATTTCTTTGTAGCAAATGTATAGTTTTTTTTCGACATAAAGCTTGTGTTGGAAAGTGCACATCCGTCTTCTCCACAATGATTTCAAATAATGTATCTTAACAATAACTATTGTAACTTCCAACCAAAAATTTTCTTTGCTGCAAAGTAACATTTCAGTGACTCATATTTAAAGTAACATTTCTCTTAGGCTTTATGTGTTTTACTGTGCAGTTTCAAACTAAACAAGGTAAAAAAGTGATTCGTTCTTTGGCTCCCCGCAGATTTGGTAATTGTCAGAAAAAAATTTCAGAAATTGTCTGATAATCAGTTATCCAATAGCAAAATAGACTGAAATGAACTATCAATGAAAGCTTGGTTGTGATGAATTTCATTCGTGGAAAATTCCCCGTTATCATCATCCATAGGTAGAGCGGCGATTTTATGGCGAAAAGATTTTTGCAACATTTAATTTCGATGCGTCATGTGCACACCTGCAGCTCTGCTACATCGTCTGTGGTTGGATGATTTTACTCTCACTGGCCTTGGCAAATTACAGACGTAAGGAGTCACAATAATCTTATTCTGATTGGTGAAGTAAAATGAGAAACGTGTCTGAACAAAGACACGCTGCCAATAACCTTGAAACAGAACTGCCGATGTGCACGAGAGTCACTGAAACAAAGTGGGGCAAAAATCTTTCCGCGACAAAATCGTGGCCCTACCGATAGGATCGGAGAATGTCCAGTGAAGACCTGAACATTTCGCGGGTTCGCTAACCTGTACAGGATAGCCTCCAGGAATATATGTGCACTCAAGACAACAGAGGCTTCTCATTGGCTCCTCACTGACACAGTGCTTGCTACCACATGGTTGGGCCTATCTTCAGTTGCTTCATTGTTATTGGCTCAGTGATCTCAGGGAAGTGTCAGACAAACCGAGAAACAATTGTGGAAATGACACAAACCTTATGAATAGTGCCACGATTTTGTCACGAAAAGATTTTTGCCCACTTTGTTTCAGTGACTCACGTGCACATCTGCAGCTCTGCTTCATGGTTATTGGCAGCGTGTCTTTGTTCAGACACGTTTCTCATTTGACTGCACCAATCAGAATAAGATTATTGTGACTCCTTACGTCTGTAATTTGCCAAGGCAAGTGAGAGTAAAATTATCCAACCACAGACGATGTAGCAGACCTGTAGACGTGCACATGACGCATCGAAACCAAATGTTGCAAAAATCTTTTCACCATAAAATCGTGGCTCTACTTATGAATTTTAGCTAGAGCCCAAAATAAAACGCGAATTTTTCAGGTGTCTAATTATGTAGCCATGAACTTTCCGCGAAAACAATTTTGCCCCAGCTTGTTAAGTGCTTTACTTGCACATCTGCAATTTTGCTTCATGGTTATTGGCAGCGTGTCTATATGAAATGACGTTTCTCATTTGACTGAGCCAATCAGGATAAAGTTCCTGCAACACCACACGTATGATATTTGCCGGTAGAAACCCAAGATACACGAGAGTTAAAAACATCCAATCACTGACTTTGAAGCGGAACTGCAGATGTGCGCATAAAACACTGAAACAAATTGGGGCAAAATTCTTTCCGCGAAAACTTCATGGCCATACTAATTATGACCCGGAGAACGTATTGATCAGCCAGTTTCCAGTGCAGCTGGTACTCTCTTGGTTCACATCTGATGTACGATTCGTTGATATGTTTCTTGAAACACAATGTCCCCACACGTCAGTTATCGGTAAAGCAGCCTCGCTACACATTCAACACTTTAAAAATATTTCACGATTTCAAAAATTGACATCATAAATTAAATAATGACCGAATGTGTCAAAGCTACGTTCTGGCGTGGTGAATGACTTAAAATTTTAGTTTATTGCGTATGACCGCATAGAAGATGTAAATTATTTATGCTAAAATTATATTTTAAATGTAAGTCGTTTGTTATTTCATCGATTAATCACAGTTAAAAGTATCGTTGCTTTATATCAAGTGGACTTAAAGTTTCATATGAAGAAATGAGATTTTAAAGTCGATTTTCTGAGTAACCTTACTCCAGTTTAATGTGCTTTACGGAGAAATGGCTCATTTTCGAATAATAATTTTACAAGCTATTACGAGGTACGAAACAGTTCAATGACCTGCGCGTTAAAATTCACTGTCCTATGCAGGGGCGGATTTAGGAGGGGGGCCACATCCCTTTTTAAGGTCAGATTTATTTTATTTTTTAATTTTTTCTAATTTAATATTTATTAGGACTATATACTTTTTAAGACATATTTTGTTTAAAATTTACTTACTCATGTAATTCAATTTTTTGTGTGTAAATTCCTTAAAAAGCGCCATTTTGCATCCTTAAAATCAAAATTTTCCCCGAGGAGGACCACCGGACCCCCAACTTTTGGCTTGGGTTGTATGTATACACACTTTTTAAGACATAAGCCCCCTCCTTCTCACAATGCTGGATCCGCCACTGGTCGTATGCATACTCGAAATCTATCTATACGATAAGATAAGGTAACTGGGCTTGGCATACCGTCGAGAACGAGGTCATTAGAGACGGCGACACATAACTTGGTGAAATGACAGCTGCTGGGAGAGGAGTCGGCCATGGCCATTGTTAAGTAACTATCTCAGCATTTGCCTGGAGGAAAACAGTGAAAAATCGACATCAGGATGGCCGGAACCGGGGATCGAACCCGGGTGCTCCAAAATGCGAGTCCATTGTGTTGCCTTTGCGCCACCACGCTTTTTTTTATATTAAAATGTTAGACTCCTTGACTAAGTCGTGACAACACCAACGAGCCAAACATCTTTCCTTTACAACTTTATTGCTAGACAATTCCCTAGTTGTGACGGGGTTTTTTTTTTTTTTTTTAGTTTGACAATTGAAGCTTCTCGGACGGACAAACAATTTTACACCCAGCCAGACGTGGGAATCGAACCCAGAAAGTCGTCGGCTGCACAACCAACTGAGCTACGATGGCCGGCTATCCGTCCGTACATACGTTCATTGTCTGCTGTTTCAGTAAGCAGATGCTAGCGTACTAATTAGCTGGGACACGAGTATGCACATTGCAATGTATTCTGACATGCAGGTCACTGAACTAGAGAAACACTCCTTTCCTAGCCATTACAGCTCACAATTAAGGAACTCGGTGATGATGCATTCTTACAGTCAATTATTTACGGTGGAAAGGAAAGTGCACCAACTTGTTTCACCGTCTTGCATGTACATCTTCTTGCAGCTCTGCTCTACCGTCGGTGATTGCATATGTTTAACTCTCGTGAGTCTCGGAGTTCTGCCCAAAACTACACAAACTTGTGTCGCAACAACCTTATGATGATTGCCTTAGTCAAATGAAAGATGCCTCTGCACCAAGCCATGTAGCCAATGACCATCAAGAGCTGCAGTTGAGCCCGGCAAAGCATTGAAACAAGACGATGCAAAATTATTTTCGGCAAAAATAAATGTGTTCATAGGCGATTCGGGATAAAGTGAGCCCTTAAAAAAGCCCAATTTGTATCTTTCCGCGCGTAACGGCTAACAACGTGAAATGCATAATCTCTCCGGACACGTCACTTAATGTTTTCACGTCTATGATACATTACACAGTCGGTAAAAACCTGTATAGTCCGATAAATAAACGTTTATTTACTGTAGAGAACTCAAACATGTCGAATTGATTTTATTTAATTTTAGTATTATTGTATTTAATGAGAAAATACACGGAACTACATTCGGCAATTTGCTGCCAACCATACAACGAGTAAAGTAACTATTGTTAATGTTAAATTATATGACGTAACTGTTAGTGATTTTTTTTTTCGAAGGTCGAATCTTTAGTGCTCACTTTATTCCGAATGACCTATACACATACTTAGAGACTGGGGAGATTCGTGGCTTCACTGGCATGTAGGCTAGCCTCCAAGAACATATGAACACTCAAGCAGACAACAGCTGTTCATTGGCTGCTCGCTGACACAGTGGTCCCATGTGATTGAGCCTACATTTAGTAGCTTCTTTGTTATTTGTCTAGCGCCTTCCAAAAGGTGTGAGAAAGGGCAAGAACCAGTTGCAAAAGTGACACGAATTTCCAGTGGCGAAGCTCGGACGTGTTACATGGCAAGTAGTATGATACACTTTGAGCAGGTGCCAGTTGTGTTGCTGAGACCCAGGTGTGTTGCTGAGAACTAGTTCCTCGCCTCTTACATACTACTGGCTTACAGGTGCACCAGCTCCTGCCAGTCAAATGGTTCCACAGGCAACCGAGAGTTCTGTATAGTCACTGCTAATCACCGCTTGCCCTAGAACACTTCACACTTCACCACAGAAACTCACAATTGTACTCAGTCCTAGGTTTCCTCCAAAAGAAATAGCGACTTTTTCAAGTTTCTAACGATACTTAGAGAAAACGGGAAATTGCAAGAAACTTTCACGCCAATCAGTGCAGCGACCTCCGTCTTGTATTATTGTAGTAAAGTTATGTAGTTGTTTAAAGAGGAGTCACAAATATTCGGTAGCGTCACGCCAGAGTTATCGTTGATCCAGTCAGATGGGGTCATACCAACAACTGGATCCACTGATTTTTGGCGAAGATAATTTTACACCGTCTTGTTTCAATGACTTACGTTCACATCTACTTCACGCTTAGTGATTGGCTGTCTTTAACACACAACTTCGTAGGCTTCTACCCGCGAACCACATACGTATTTGTCTAAGTATTTTTTTATTCTCATTGGCACAATCAAATGGCCGACACATCTTTTGACTGACACACTGCCAACAGGGGCGGAACAACAATAGGGAAAGAGTACATTCACCCTTTCTAAATCCCTGAAACCGGTTCAGACCTTAAACAATCTACCTGTCTGCTTACAATAACTTTGCGTGTTATTTATTTCAATCGTATAAATTCATAATTTAAAATAATTTTAGGAAATCAAAACTCTATAATCCAAGATGTTAACCATTGCACGTGTTTAAGTATAAAAATTAGAACGGCAGTTAATATGTTTGCACCCCTCTTGGTAATTTGAGTTGTTGTGCCCCTGGTTTCCGATAACCATGAATCAGAATTACAGATGTGCACTAAGGCATTTATGAATGTCGGTACAAATTGTTTTCACCAAAAATCTGTCTCTACAAATGACAAAAGAAAATCGTCTAATACGGACATGTTACAATGAAAAGCCTAACAAAGAGTCAACTTTTCCCGCGATGAATAATTTATTCTATTCATACTGTATCACAGACTAAACAGTAATACAGACGTGAAATGACGTGGCGGCACTTTTGATACGTGCAAACTTGGCCGCTTATTGGCTGCCCGAGGTTGTTGATACCAGCCCCGTTTATGTTTCCTATTGGACTGGCTGCGGGCTAACAAAGCGGGCGCCCTATGCTGATTGGCGGTAGGCGTTTCCGCCATGTTGCTGGCCAGCCGAAGCCGTTTTGCTGGCGTGTGTGACTGAGTTCGCCCTCCTACCTGCTGTTTCACTTCTGTATTCCTACATATTCTGTGTCTGTATGCTGTACAGCCAACGACCTGCACTGCACGCACGACCGCACAGGCCACAGTTCCGTTACGGCGTGAGGTTATTCTCGGCGAGGGGGCGTAGTTAGGGCAAGGACACTTTCGACAAATGTTGACGGGAGTCGTGGCGCGGAGAAAGGTAGGGCCGGATGTCCGAGGGGAAAGTAGTTCTGATCCCGTCAGCAATGTGGAGCATCTTAGCGTGTCGCACTCCATCCTTCCCTTTCTTTACCTGCCCTGCAATTGTCGCAGAATGTTCCACGATGACGCCTACAACTATTGTCTTCGTGTACTCGACACAAGTAAATAAAACCTGTCATGCAAACACGCGTGCTAGAACTAGGGAAGGGAAATTTTCCTGAGTTCAGTGGCTTACTTGTTAGAATCCACAATCCGGAGCTTACCCAACTTCCTCTATTCGTTCATTGTCTGCTGTTGTAGTAATTAGCAGCTAATGGACAACTGGTCAGGGCTTCAGTAGGCTACATTGTAAAAAAAATAGTTTGTAAATTTGCCACACGTTGGTATAGGAGCGCTAAGAAAGTAGGTATGGTAGAATTTTTTCGCAGACATCCATGATAGCACTCGTACATGTTTTTTTATATAACAGTCTAATGTAGGCCCTATACTGAAGTTACCAGACTTGTAACGTAACAAATGTAAAAGTTTGTATATATATGCCTACAAGACGGAAGTATGGTAACTGTCCCATATTAAACTTTTCAGGAATTTTTTTACAGTGTATACATAGGACCGTGGATCCTGACATGCAGGTCGTTGACTCGAGAAACATTTTCTTCCCTAACTAGGACACAAAAACAACCCTGTGCGACGACGTCTAGCCCTGTAAACATAATAGCGCGACAGACGCGATACGAAGTGCGCGACGCGAATAAAATAACTTGTCATTAAAGCAGCTTCGTGACGGACGCGCTGACGTCACAGAAACCTCGATGCTGATTAGCTGACATCTTGTGTTATTCACGTCGCTTCTGTCATGCCATTGTGATGCCAACATTACGCAAATATCTCTCAGCAAATTATCTCCTTGCACTAGATATTTGATGGCCTCTGTTGATAAGTAACGGCCAGGTACGGCTGCACATTCTCAGAACTTCACAGTTATGATTCACACGTCCTAGGTCAACTACCACGACTAGAGTCACTTATTTTTGGGGAAAATAATTTTGCACGAACTTCTTTCAATGCCTTATTTGCACATATGCAGCTCTGCTTCATGGTCAGTGATTTGCTGTATTTAACTCTCAGCGTCTCGGGATTCTACCCGCAAATCACAGATCGTGTGGTGTTGTAGTAACTGTGATGTGATTGCCTCGGTCAAACGAGAGACATCACGTCACGAAGGTACTCTGTCAGTTACCATGAACCAGAACTGCAGATGTGTACGTAAGGCATTGGAACAATTTGATTCAAAAATATTTTTAGCAAAGGTCGGTGACTCACACCACGGCAAATCTACTGGCTACTGAAAGTGACTTCAGCATCAACTAACACACAACCCTGTACAGTTCTCGAAAACTGCAATCCTACTTGGCAACAACATAACTGCTCTCACAGTTGCCGATATTCAACAGCCGTCATGTTAGCAAAAATACACTTGTCAAAATTATCATGCACACGAATATTATTATCAGTGGAGCTACATTTTTAAAGCGAAAAGATTTTTGTCCAATTTGATTTAAATTCCTCAGCATATCTGCAGCTATGCTTCATGGTTATTGGCAGAGTGTATTTGAGTTGTGACGTCTCTCGTTTGACTGTGCCAATTATGATAAGGTTTTTAAATACCACGTGATCTGTGATTTGTGGGTCACTGAGAGTTTGAAAACATCCAATCACTGGCTGTAGACGTGCTCGAAAAGCGTTGAAATAAGTTAATGCAAAATTCATTTCACCAAAAATAAGTTGCTCTAGTCGTGGTAACGGATCTTTGGCGCGGATCAAGAGTGTGCAGTTCATAGAATCTGCAGTCGTTGAATAATGTTTTGTGGATATACCAAGAATTCTTTTGGTACCGTAAACCGGGGTTACTTTGACCTTGCGGGGTAACTTTGCCAACTCAAAATTGTGGTATTTATGTCGTTTACGAAAAAAAATTTCAAAGGTTAATTATAAACAAACTATTTCAAACACTAGGTTCTAATTATCTACTTACTGACCAAAATACCCCAAAACTAACATTTTCAAAGCTCAAATAAACCCCGAAAATGGGCAAAGTAACCCCTATTTACAGTAATTCATTTTCCAAGGATTTTCTTTTAAAAGTAAAAAGTTTTTTTATTGCAGTCCAGTTAAAATTAATTTTCATTTACGTGTCTAGATCTTCAATTCCTGACTTATTTGAAATGTAATAAATAATTTGCCTCTGGCCTGTTTTGACATTCCTGGAAGTTTAGGTATTGTGTTTTGTTTCTTTGTGTGCATTAAATTAACTGCAATTTAGGTGTGAAGAGATTTACATTCACTTACCCTAAAACATCTGACCTGATAACAAATAAAATCTAAATATTAAGTGAATAGTTTCGTTATCTTTGGACATCGTGGCAACATTGCCTCAGATTTCTCCGCGCTCCACGACCCATGTTTTTTTCCACTACACCCGAGTTGAGGCAAGCTAATGCGAGTGAGGCGGATAGAGGGGGGCAGGAGAGGCATTAACCCCCCTCCTCCCCACACCTGTCTTACATTAGTTGTGAAAGGTTCCTTCACAAAAGGTTACCGACAAGAGAAAACAATAACAAGTGGCTTTCGAGTCTCTGAAATTTTATAATAACGACCTAACAATCACGGGTTAACTTCTTTGGAATTTTTTCGTTTCAGGAGTTATCCTGAAGCATGTTTTCCGTTGAACTTGCCAAAAACGAATATGATCATACATTTCTACAATAAGTACGGAGTTAACCAAAAATTTTAATTGTTTGAATAAATTTTATATTTGTACGAGATATTGTTAGCTTTGTAGATCTTCCCGTAAAGAATTTTGTAACAGTTTGTTTCAATATCTCGCGTGCACATCTACAGCTCAGTTTCTTGGTTGTTGGCAGCATTGGGTGCAAAATCATTTTCACGGGAATCAAAGGTCTCTATATACATACATGGTGACTGTTTTTACAGTAAAGAAAACGTTCGAGTTTTCACAGTTTTTGTATAAAGGAATGTAAAATCCAAATTTTCAAATAAAACAGGTTTATACAAGGAAAGTAAACCTAAAACAAACAGAAATGAAATATTCACTTCGAAGAAAAGTGCCACTGTACCTGCAGACTTAAAAAAAAACGCATGGAAATTATGTATTATCAAAAGGTTGCAAAAAAAATTACATATTTTATTTATTTTAAATTCAAACACATTAAAAATAATTACAACAAATATTCACTGCGGTTTCTATACACATCTTGGCGTACCCGATGACACTTTTCTTCAGTGTAAATTACTTCGTTTCGGTAAGTCAGTTGGTTTTCCTTTCAACTAAAAACCGTTGTTTGCAAATTTGAACTTTGACATGCCCTCATACAAAACTACGAGACCAAAAACATTTCCTTACAGAAAAAAAAAATTGTCTCAAAATATGCCTACAAATAAAACATGCCTCGTATAATATAAAACAAATTGAAACAATTAAAATTTTAGGTGAACCCCTTTCCGGAATTTTGGGAAGGGACGATTCTTTTATTGCATCAGCGGACCAATTAAGTATAACATTCGCTGCGACGAAGCGCAGATAAGGTACAGATAAAGTCAAAACTGGTTATATCTAGTACATCTAGCAGCAGTTGAAATGAAATATTCCAGACGCAAGGGTCTTGAACTATTACATAGTTACAATGTCAACCTCACATCAACGTACATAAGCCTATCAGCGTGTGCGTATTTAGTTCCCACAAAGCGTCTCTTACGTTCAAATTTCACGCCAAAAGGTAGGTAAGCGGGGTTTACGTCTCGTCGACAGCGAGGTTATTATAGACGGTGACACAACTTGGTACAGTGAGAGTAACTGGGAGAGGAGTCGGCCATGGCCTTTGATAAGGAACCATCACATCACTCGCCTGGGGTGAATTCGGGAAACAATGGAAAACCGAAATCATGATGAGAGGAGTCGGGGATTGGATCCGGATCCTCCCTACTGCGAATCCAACGTGTTGCCGTTGCGTCACCTGGCTCGGTGCCAAAAAACAGCGACATTTAATCAGATCCAGAGACACCAATTTCTTTAAAATAATTTCTGTCTCCTACCTTATCGAAACCCGAGCAATGTTCCAAATTTATTGAGGTAGAATGTTATCTTCCATGTATAACGCCAGTATAGGCTACCCTAGAGAAATAGAAGAAAGAGAAACATGTAATTTAGAATTTGGTTTTAATTGCGCTTCCTACCTACGTCACGTACGTTGTAGTTCGGTTGCAAATACTTTTTTTTTTGCGAAACTGTTCCAAAAGTGTCTATTGTGCCAACGTAAGAAAACCAAACAAATTTCATGCAAGGACGGAATGTCGCCGTAAATAAAGACACAATTTTCTCTGAAAACACTATTTCTATTCCTCCCGACATAGGCTAGCTATAAACAGCCTTTTCACACTGTCATACTTCGAAATGTACTAACTGGATGTGTTTGAAACTCAGAATGAAACATGCACTGAACATTGCTACGTACTTTCCACCAATAAATGTAATCAGTCACTGCTTAAGAGGAGTCCTTCGCGGTGTCAAATTTCGACCTTTGACGCGTGGGAACAGCGTAGCGATAAGAGCCAGTGTCCCACGCTTGACGAGAAGCATATCGCCTCTATTCGCAGCGCGCCAAACTGGCGTGCTAGGTTTCCACTGTAGTCTTTTTACTAAGGGACTTAAAGCAGTGGCCCCAATATTTTATTTTTGGATAGTTTGAAGTAAAGACCAACGCATGCCTCTCGTTTTGCACTTTACGAATTCAGGTAACATTCTCGGAGTTACAGCAGTCTAAAAAAAACCGATTTTAGCCATTTTGAGAGGCCCGAAAATCATGTTTCTAACAAGCGTACTGCATTTTTGAAAAACTAGAAGCATAGTTTCAAGTGTGTGTTCTTTTCGTAGATAAACATAATATGAATAACTTAAGCGGTTTCGCGTAAAAATGTATGCGCGTGACACGCTGCAACACCGTCCATGCGCCAGTCGAGGACTTCTCTTAAAGTCCCAAAGTACAAACAGATCGGCGGGGACCTTGCACGCTAGTTCATTGCTTGGCTCGTTGAGGCGATGCGGCATTTGATGAGCGTTTCAATATCGCCCTTGTAGCTCTGTTACTTCTGAGTCCCTAACACACAGGTATAAAGTGCCATGTATGTGCAGGCATTAGTCGTTTTTTACTTCCTGATAGCCACATGCAGCCGTCTCCCAGTCAGTTGTATCTTCTTGGATTTGAATTCTGGATGGACGTTTTATTGGGCCAAACTTTTATTCCGCATACTCACAACTGGTGCCTCTTAAGCACGTTCTGCATGGATTCTTGGAAGAGATGTTGCACTGCATGTACGTTATAAAACCAGGTTTTTGCCAAGCCTGCCAACACGAGGGAGGGGGGCAAGAAGGTGTCATTGCTCAGGGGCTTGGGGTTCCGAGGAGACCGGGTCGTCCCCGACCCGTAATATGTATTCATAATACGAAGCATTACAAATAAAAATGATCATTTACGATATTTGTCCCAACTCAATCCACGACAGACATTATATTAACTAGGGTCCATCATACAATAAGACTAGTTTCTTTTTGTACATGGGAGATATAAAAAAAGGGGTCCCACACCAGACTTAGTTCAGGAGGACGAAATTTCTCTTGGTGGGCCAGGTTTCAGCACGATGGCGCACCACATCATGTTTCTCTTGCTGTCCCAGGTCATCTTTATGAAAGATTTGGGCAACAATTGATAGGTCGAGTTGGCCCGATTGCTTGGCCTGTACTTTCGTCTGTCTTGACGACACTACACTACACGAGAAGGGCTTAATTTATGACACCACTGTGGATTCGAAATATAACCTGTTTGTGCAGGTTATGGCTGCAGCGTATCTTCGACTTCCAGGTGCTGGTGATCGTGTGTGACAGAACACTAAACGTTGTTAAGTACGTAATTTTCCGCGTTTGAAGCGCGGAGACAGTGAAGCGATGAGGTTCACCTTGCCACTCTCGATGGTAACATATTCGCTTCTATTCGCGGTGCTCCAAGGTCAGCATGAGTGTTTTCGTTTTACTCTTTTTCTATGGGACATTAAGCGGTGACCTTAGAAATTTATTCGTGGGATGTTTGAAGTCATGTCCAACGCATGCTTCCAACGTTGTGTTTTATGAATCCAGGCGGATTTTAGTAATTACGGCAATCTATAAAAAAAAGTCATTTTTAGTCACTTTTAGGGGCCTCTAAATTCAGTCCCTAACAGGCATGCTACACTTTTAAAACGATAGAAGCATAATTTAAACTGTGTATCCTTTAGGTGTGTAAATACATAGGGAAATAGTTCAGTGGTTTCGCACAGAAAAGAGTAAACGTGGTACTCTACAACACCGTTCATGCGCCAGGTATATAGGCCTCTTAAGTCAGTGCTCGTCACATAGAGCCCTTATTGTATGTGGACCCAGAATAAAAAAACTTAGAAGAAGTGGGTGAGGTCAACAAGTGATGTGGTCTGTTCTGAAGCGGGGGAACTATACGTTTCCCCACATACTTTCCAATTAGAAACATAACCGTCTTGGTTCCAACTACGAGCCCTTACACTGCGTAATATGAATTTAGACACACCCTTTATGTAACTTCTTGCGAGACGAAGCATTTGAATTGAACTTCTTTATATACGTGGTTCGATATACTTAAACAGATTAAAAGAAAAATTATGACATTCGAGCTGAACTGAATATGCAAAACATAATTGACACAATAAAACAATATCAGGTAAGATGTAAAGAACACAAACTATGTGCCAGATACGAGAATCACTAAATCAATATAAACCAAGAAGCTAAAGATCATTAGCAAGGCCAATGAAGAGAGAGATTCCTTGGCCAATTTTGAAGGCGGACGGAACGTACCAGCAGGCCTAGCCCCTGATGAAGATGATGATGATGTTGCCTGACAATTATTCATTCTGTAAATTTAGGGGTTTATGATGGATTATTAAAAACTAAACCTTATTAAGAAAAATAAACAAACGATTAACCTATTTATTGGTTGTTTTAAGTGCTCTCTTACATCTGTGGTAGTTGTACGGGAGGGGGGGGAAGAGAATTGTCCAGAAACTATATCAAGAGACCATTGCAGTATTGACTTGGAGATATTTCGGAAAACATTCGAAAACCGAAATCATAACGGCGTGAGCCGAAAAACGGACCCGTGTCCTTCCGAATGAGAGGGTGGTGAGGTCATGTGAGATTGTTTTACGGCCCTTCAACAACTAGGTCTTAAGATCCGATGAGGTTGAGTGCGGAGGCCGGCATGAGAGGGGCCATGCAAAAGTTACAATTCTGGCACCAGCGAGGCCAAAATTCTCGTATAGGCCTACTGGTAAGAAAATGCTGGTACACTTACATTAACGTATGTTACGGCTTGTGTCGTGTGTATACAGTACTTAATTTAATGTTCAGAAGCTAATTATTATTTTACTTTCAGCCATTTACTTTACTTTTGTTGTATCTAAATCCAGAAAATACAGAAAAGTGATAGAGGTTTGTATAGAGTGTTTACTTTATTAGAAATTAAATGAGTATTTAACTTTTAAAAAGTTAAGAACCAATGGGAGGACAAGAATCCGCACTAGATTCTTACCAACCTACATGCTTAGTCTGCCGGTTAATGAACGGTAGCTACATCCTAGTAAAAAAAATTTAATTTATTTTAATGCAGAGCATAAGTCAAAGTAAATGAACTTGTCACTTCCATTTTTTAATGCGTAAATAAATTTGACAAACGTTCTTGAGACAATCAAAATTCTGAAAATAAGGGTCCAAATTTGGCACAAATACTATAATTATGGTAAATCTGATAACACTGGGCTAGCATTTAAGACTTGTGGCCCATCATATTTATTTTGCTTTTACGGTAGTAATTGTTTAATTCCTAAACGAGAGCAGATATCGATAAACTATTTCACAGTTTTGTTAACAAAATGTTATGTTTGCTATGTTAACCTTTTTAATACAAAATACGCCATTTTTCAGCTAATTATATAACTAAGAAAATTCTCAATAATGAACGAATTGGCCAAATGTATATCATATAATTTTGTGCCTACAAAAATCAGACTACATGTGTGTGTGTGTGTGTGTGTGTATATATATATATATATATATATATATATATATATAAACGAAACAGTGCAACAGTTTTACGGTATCGCCTTCCGTTTGGGGATAAAAAAAAACGACTACCGTTAAAGCAGCAGACATAATGAATCATTGCCTGAGTCCGTGTCACTTATTTCTAAGAATTTTTCTTAATTCCTTCCAGATTAAAAATTTAGGAAGACTTAATTGGGCGTAGTTAATCACCTCACCCTTCATTACGTACACTGCATTCGAAAAATTAAAACGTAACTTTGGAATATTTAGGCTAATTTAAATTTTAAGATAAAGATTATCTCTCTCCAAATAATAAACACTAAATACTAAATATCACCCAGTACCGATTTCATCCAGTAATACGCAACTAATAGTAAAATGTGTTGTTTCTGTAAAGTAACATTGCCGGTTATGTGTCAAATGCTTCTATTAATAAACGAAAATGAATATTTTTAACAAAGGAGGTGACGCAGCGTCTTTACAATTACTCCACCTTGCTTGGTTTAGCTAAGGTTAATTCTACTAGGTTAGAAATATCAATGTTAAAAGTTTGGCGCAGAAAAAAATTGAGCGCTAATATCGGTAATGGGTGCCAACTATAGCCCACGATTTTTGGTGAAAAGAATTCTGCAACAATTTGTTTCAATACCTTGTGTGCACAAATGCAGCTCTGCTTCTTGAGTATTGGCAGAATGTAGGCGTGGCTCATTTTACTAGTGCCAGCAGGGACAAGGTTACTGCGACACCACACGATCTGTGATTTGCGGGTAAAACCCCGAGACGCTGAGAATTTACAACAGCCAATCGCTGACCACGAAGCAGAGCTGCATATGTGCACATGAGGCATTGAAACAAATTGTTGCAGAATTCTTTTCACCAAAAATCGTGGGCTCTAGTGCCAACTGACCAATCACAGAGCTTCCCTGAATTTTAAGTTACATAAAGTTGATTATCTAAAACACGAAATTGGTTTATTTCCACTTTAAAATCAAGTTAAATGACTGCTGTCATTTGCAAGCCTATTTAAAATTAATTTTACTACAGTTTCGAATTTTTCTAGTCCACAAGCTATCGCAGCGAAACTAGCGGCAGAAATTGTCCCAGTACCAAACTCTCCCATAAGGAAACACATTTTCTTTCTAACCTGTAGTAGAATTAACCTTAGTTTAGCTTAGCAAACACAAATTACAGTAAACAATACAACTGGTATATTTTACGTCGACTGTTAGTTGCTTGCTTATTGAGAAGGACTTCACCTGAAGTATGGTGAAGATAATTTGTCGTGTTACTCAACAGCACTTCAGTCCCGTGTCGGCAACTCACAGAAGCGTCGCAGAACCGGTCCTGTTTCATAGCTATCGCATCTTGAGCAATTGCGATCCGAGTAACATATGGCGTAACGCTCGTTAACTGACGCACGTGTTGCGACAACTGGAAATTCCGTCTTCACTATACGACCGGTTACTGTGATAGGTGTTTTACAAGCTAGTTTTATTGGATTTTAAATATAGCGGGCAAATGTTGCTGACTGGCAGAAAACCCACAGTTGCGTAACTTATTATAATTGCACGAGCGGAAAGCCAATAGATAGACGTAAAGAATCAATTGTGTACTTCCTTCCTTTAGGCCCGATTCACAATACGTAGTCTGAAATCGACTGCCGGCAGTTGACAGTCGAGTACAATTCACAATGTGCGGTCCAGCAGTCATGATTTTTATACATTGTTTTTAAAAACTGCTATTTAATCGGTTATGTTTTGAACACATTATTTGACAAAAAATGTTTACATTGCATTTAGAAGCATAGGAAATTTAAAAAAAAATAATGTTTGTTTACATCACGTGAGCAACACCTGAATGGCTGGAATTTTACGGCAGTCGGCTGTCCTGCAGTTCACCATCTCGGACAGCCGACTACGTATTATGAATCGCGAGGGCTTTATCTGCGGAAAACTGAGCTACCATTTCCAGCTGTGTTCACTATGCTTTGCGTTTTTAAAGTCATACGACATAGGACTAAAGTAAAACGTGCCGTCTACTGACAAAAGCTTTTTTCTTTCGCGGGAAAACCCGATTTCCAAAATAGTTACTTACGGAGTTACGGTATGTGTGCAAATACTTATTTTAAAGAAAACCGCTTGTTACTAACTACTCTTAGCCAAAGACCTTAAAGAGGACAGCTAGATGCTAAATTTTACTAAACGAATTTCTGTAATAATATCTACTTTAAAAATGTTTTGGTATATGTGGCAATGTTGAGTTATAGAAGATATTTGTGATGAATTTTGGAGATCATAATATTGATATACGCTGATCTTATATTGGTCTTGTAATCATTCTTTAAAGTTAACCTGTAATTCTCTTGCAATGATTCTGCATGACAAATTAATTTAAGATTGCATTATTATTTATGTCAGGCAGTTTATCACGAATATATCCTTTGTCTTGCCAAAGAAAAAATTCCATAATACAACTTGAATAAATGTTATGTCTGGAAAACTAAAATACAACTAAGTTATCTTAGACTCCTCCTTAATGCAGGCTAAGACATATATTCAATGTTTCGTAATGAAGAACTGCTAAAATAGCACTATTTTCCGAATTTTTCTGGGGGATGGCCCCCGAACCCTCTCTCCCTTCCCCTCCGTGTTAAAGGGGTGGTCGATGTTCATTGCACGTATTATTCTCAGGTTAAAACCTCCTCTTACACAAATCCTGGTTACGCCACTGCATACAGCCCACTTACCTTACCTTACCTCAAGTCACTGACAAACCCCCCCCCCCCCCTCCTCGGTTAAACGTTGTTATGACGTTCACTTTCCGTGTGTACAGCGCAGTTCACAGCCGTGTAATGACAGTCCTGTGATACACTAGGCCTGCGCTGTCCAGAGACTTAAGTAGAAACTTTGAACCTGGCTGCCTTTCACCTGCCATTCAATTCTGAAGGCCAACATGTCAGAGTCACCGAACTAATGACCTCTTGATTACAAGCCGGTAGAAGTGTTAAGAGCAGCAGCGATCATTTTGAGTAATTATAAACGGTTTCCGAAGATCCAGTATTCTTGCTACGAAATAATTTTAATTCAAGGGTAAAGTGCTGTCATTTTTAAAAACTACTAGGCGTAAAACTCACCATGTTTCATTAATAATTATGAAATTGTTCTAGCGCCAAGTAAGTAAAGTTCGATGTTATGTCAACACACAAAATGTTTTAGTAAACAAAAATAATAGTTACAGTGAAATAAAAATATCGTTCTTTCAACATTAAGGTATTATAAAAAAAAAAAAAAAAAAAGAAATCACAATGCAAACAGAGACAGACCAGGTGGAACTTTCCTCTACGTTGAAATAGACTGTGTAATTTTTTCGTGTATGAAAATTGTCGCATATGCTTATTTTTACGCTGGCCAAATATTCTTGTGTAAAAGTTGATTTGTGTTTGTTTACTTTCAGTGCGTTCCTATTCCGTCCATCCGATTGTGATGAAACTTTGATTAGTTGTGCGTGTGACCGCAAAGATTTTACGCAAAAAAAAAAAACCACTAACTCACTAACTTGGGGGCAGCCGGATCACCTTTACGTGTTCCACATTACTTAAAGAATGTCTCAAAAATCATGAACCTTTGACACATGGAAAGCAAAAAGTTTGCAGATAGATATGTGCAAATTTTAGGTTATCATTTGGCGGCAGGGTAGAATTCACTGGCCTATACAATCCGTGACGCATAAGACTCCGCGTCGTCGTACGTGTATGTGCCGGTATTACTAGATCACAGAATAGATAGTAATGCAGACGTAAAATGACGTGGCGGTTCATTTAATACGGGCGAACTTGGCCGCTAATTGGCTGCCCGAGGTTGTTGATACCAGCCCCGTGTATGTTTGGTTCTAGTATGTTACTACATGTTTCCTATTGGCCTGGCTGCCGTCTAGCAGGGCAGCTGCCTCACGCTGATTGGCCGTAGGCGTCTCCGCCATGTTGCTGGCCAGGGAAGCCGTTTTGATGGCGTGTGTGACTGAGTTCGTCGTTCCACTGGCTATTTCTTTTCTGTATTCCTGAATATTCTGTGCCACAGCCATCTTTAGTACCAGGCCGCTGCCTCAGATCTGGCAACCTTGTCAGGAAGGGTTTATTTTGTCTCGCTAAAGGCAGCGACTTCCCCTGATTCGCCGGTGTGTAGGGCAGAAAAACGAATCAGGTGCAGCTATTGCCTTTGAAGGGCTGTAAGAAGTGTTAAAATGACCCTTGTGTGCAGGGTTGCCAGATCTAAGGCCGCGGCCTTCTACGAAAGATGGCTATGTCAGAGCCCACAATTTTTCGCGAGAAGAATTCTGCAACAATTTGTTTCAATGCCTTACGTGCACATCCGCAGCTCTGATTCATGGTTATTGGCAGAATGTATATAATTGCACAGACGTGACTCATTTGACTGTGCCAACAGGAACAAGGTTACTGCGACACCACACGACTGTGATATGTGGGTAGAAACCTAGACACTGAGAGTTAACAACAGCCAATCACTGACCATGAAGTAAGGCTGCATATATGCACTGAAACTAATTGTTGCAGAATTATTTTCACCAAAATTCATGGGCTCTACTCGCGGGATAAAATGATGGTTTTAATTTCAGTTTTAAATAACACCCCATCAAATGTGAAAACATGAATTACACTATCAGTAACACCAGTGTGATTGTCGTCATTGGCGTAGCTAGGGACGATATTGGGAACCCCCCCCCCCCCACAAGAAATTCAAGGAAACCGACGCACTTACCGCTACAATTCTGAAGTTCTTAAATTTAACTGAAATAATATAAAGCAATCAAAATTAATGATAACTATGTGCCTCTGTGCTTATGTAGAGATATGTATACAGTACTCTTCAACAAAAATATTCTCGTCTTTATCCCAGGCTACCAATGATCCCAGTACACAGACGCCACAGTAGAGGGACTTTTACGTAGGGACCACTGATTTTCACGAAAAGAATTTTGCTCCAGTTTGTTTCACTGCCGCACGTGCACATCTACAATTCTGTTTCATGGTTATTGGCAGCGTGTCTATGTGATCAGTTGTGTCTCATTTGACTGAGCCAATTACAATAACGTTCCTGCAACATCACACGTCTGTGATTTGCCGGTAGAATACCAAGGCTTGCGACAGTCAAAACATCTAATGATGACCATGAAGCAGAACTGCAGATGTGCGCTGAGACACTGAAACAAAGTGAGGCAAAATTCTTGTCCCGATAAACAGGGGTCCGTACTTTTAGGACATTCTTGACTGACGTAAACCGCAGTTACTGCCCAGTGTGAGCAGGATGAGGGAAGAAAGTCGGCCCTATCTGAATGTATGTTCAAGAGGCGACACATGTATCACTGCAAGATAACAGCATAGCTCGTACTAGTGTGGATAGCTTAGGGAAATCGTGAGGACTAGTTGGTGCAGGAAATATTGCTCAACGAGTTCCGGTGAAAGATGTGGGCGTATCTGCTATGTGCTGTTGATAAAAAATTAAACTAAGTTCCTCTGAACCACTTCGAGGAAGACAGATTAGTTTACAGATTAACTACATTTCTCGTCACACACTTTAACTTCGTTCATAACGCATTGTAGACTAAACTTCAATATTTTGTCCACACATGTAATTTAAAGTTCCTGGAACTTAATTTGTTTACCTGAACGTGACATGTTTGTTTATGTAGGACTATTATTTCAGTTGGGGACATTTATTAACCTCTTACATAATAATTAAATACTTCAGTGAGTTCTGTAACTACAAAGACGACAGAAAACTTTTTCCCAGATGTCTTGTGATAACATTTCAGTTACTAAACTTAATACTGTTATAAATGGCTGAAGATATCAGTTTCGTATGTCAGTAAAAATTTACATACACGAAGTAATTACTTTTTATTGTTGTAATGTTCCTAGATTTGTCGGTTTACATTTTAGTCATTATTTTTTCACTGTGTCTTAAATTACATAATATTACCAGCATTAGCCAATAACAATGTATCGAAATTCAGTAAATTAAAAAAAACAGAGCATATACGATATAATCGTCTACAACTACGAGGCCCAGAACTTCATTACATACTCTGTGAAGGGATGGGGGTAGTGAAATAGTTAGACCCCTCGTCTCCTATTACGAATATTTCGCATAGATTCCTGTCGGATGTTGCCACTTATTTTCCAATCTTGAGATTAATTCTACCCCAGGTTAAAAAAATAAATGTTAAAAGTTTGGCATAGGGGTAATTTCTGCCGTTTGAGCGCTGATATCGGTAAGAGATTAAACTGACGAATCACGGAGCTTTCCTGAATTTTAAGTTACATTTCGTTGATAATTTAAAACACGAAGTTGGTTCCCCTTCCCGTTAAAATTATGTCAAATGACTTCTGTCATTACCAAACCTGTTTAAATTTTATTTTACTGCCGTTTCGTATTTTTCTGGTTCCTTAGCGATAGCAGCAAATATAGCGGCAGAAATATTCACTGTGCCAAACTCTCCCATAGGAAAACACATTTACTTTCTAACCTGTAGTAGAATTAACCTCACCAACGTGAAGAACTTAACAGGTATTGTCACAGGTAGAAATGATGGGATGGTTTATCGCAGGGAATCTTGACTGTTTGCTGGTTTTCAACGTTCGTTCAGCTTAACACAATATTACTGGCTTCGCATCTACTTGGAGTTGTTGCCCTATTTGACTGAGTCAATAAGAATCTCGCTAATGTAATATGACATGCCTATTATTGGTCTGTAGACAGACACGTTGTGTCGGACGTATATCACCCATTACATGAGGCAAGAAACTGCAGTTCTTTCAAGGCTATTGGCACAAAATATTTGCGCGATATACCATCATCTCTAGTCATTGGTTAGCGGTTTTCCTAGATGTATTCACGTATCATCCGCACTATTATTCCACCAATGATATCTACTCAACTCGCATGATCCTCTACTGTAGGGTCAACACTAAGGGCCGAAACTATAGACCTTTTGTGAATGACAACCAGCTGCTCGCCAATGCTTTCTCTATGGGGATAGCAGTCGGTTGTCATTCGAAATCCGTTTATAGATACGGCCCTAAATGTCTCACAGAGGCCAGTTGTCGGCGAGAAGACTGGAAGCCAGTTAGTGACTTACATCTAGAAGCTAGGGTGAGACGTGAATCATGATGCCCGGAGACAATGCGTCAACTCATGCGGCCACCTACCTGCGTGTTGTAGGCAGAAACGCCGAAGCTATAAGGGTGACCTTGATGCGCGCTTCAAATGCCGCATCGCCACAACGTATCAAGCCCTGACCAGCGTGCAGGATTCCCGTCGATACACTTTTACTGTGGGACGTTAAGCTCTGTCCGTATAATTATATTGATCCCGTCAAAATATCAAAGTCCAATGTACGTGCAGACCTCAATTTCGAACGAATCAGGTACTAAAACTCGGAGGTACAACCGTCTGAAAAAGATAGTTTTAGTCAAATTTGCGGGCTTTAAAATAATATTTACAACGTGAGTGGCGTCTTAAAAGTTATATTCACAAGTATTCTGAAATGTGTTCTCTTCTCGTAGGTAAGCATTTGGACGCACGTTTACTGGTCTCTGAGAAAAAATGTACCTTCGATCACACTGCAACGCATTTGAAGCGCGTGATAGGCGGCATCCTTAATACAGTACTTGTAGCGAACATGTAAAACGAGCATGTAAGATGTTTTACACCAGTATATAACAAAATTTAGTTTATTGTAATTATTATTGTTTGTACTATGGTATTCAATATTTGCCAGTAACTAGGTGTCTGTGTGAATTATGTTTTGTGTATTGCTATGTCAGATGAGTCCTTAAATTTGTTGCATATGATTTGTACTTTATGGGTATTCTATGCATTGATCTTTTGTATATATTTGACGAGTTCCATATCATATGAGCAATGTTCCATTTGGGATCAAACGGAATGTACATTTATAAATAAAATAAAAAATAAATGTATTGAGAAATTTTGGTCAGCATTTGATATCTAGGTCTTCAACGCAAGCGAGGGAGACAAGACGTGCGTGTGGAGCAGAGACGGAATGAAGAGGCAGAGGAAACCGGAGATGCCCAAGAAAACCTGCTGACCTGCAGCATCGCACGGGAACGGAGCCCGGATCGCCATGGTGGGAGGCAGGCGGTGTAACCACTGTGCCAACCATAGTCCCCGGCAGCATGTAAGAACTACATAGCGAAGGCCAGGAACTAGAAAGCTAGGCTTTAAATCAAGTCATAGCTCGCGAGTGCAAGACTTGCGGAAGAGAAAGTACACAGATGTGCGGATAGTACAGAGCCGGAGTTACTTCATAAACTTCGCTTAGGTGGCGCTGAAGTAGAGACCGGTCAAACGCGATCTGCCAGGTCCGGTTTGTTGGATCTACGGCCAATCCCGTGTGAGAGTAGTTTACAGACTGCATATCCTAAATCGGTAAAAGTGACTATTCACAGTAATTACTAGTAGTTTTAACTTATTTTTATGGAAGAGTTTCGACAAATTAAATCAGTGAAAACCTGCTGGTATTCCGGCTAAGAATGCAGGCCTTCCAAAACTAAATCCAGTAATATTCACTGATTACGATTTAGGGTCTAAAAATTCCAAAACTTAGTCACTGAATTGCCTTACTACAACGTGGACTCCGCGCTTAAGCGGGTGTGGTATATCATTCAACGCTAAAAGCATTCATCTATAAATGTAGGTTTCTAGAAGCCAATTTGCGAAAATTAAACAATAGCAATCCTGGACAATAGTTTTAGCCAACGTTTAAAATAAAATTGTTTCCAGTGTTACGAACTTCTGAGGCACAATCTCTGACGCCGGAACCTCGTGCATTTTAATGCGGCGCAAGAGATCACGCGTGACGAATGCGTAATTATGGATAAATATTTACTCATAAAGTTGGCAAATACCATTATCTAGGATTGTCATTGAGTATTTCATCCATATTGGCTTTAAAAAAAGCGTAGAATTCAATTCATATTTTCAGCGCTTAGTTATCTACCACGCTCTTTTAAATAAGAACACAGTTTATATTGCTGGTAGAAGTCTTGATGGTCTGACGATTTCAACTTAAGTAATGACTCCTGACACCGCGACAATAGATCAACTCTTGTAAATGCAATTATATATTCTAGTAGCTTTATTTACACATCCCTCTTCATCGTTTTCTTTTGAGCGATGAAATAAAGTAACCTTATTGTAATTTATTAAATTAAATACTTCAGACGTGCAATTTTTAACAGTTCTGTAGTAAGTTTACGCAAAATTTCTTATTCCCATTTCTTTTCATAATAATAATTAATACTCAACTTGTCTATGCAGTGCAACCATTGAATACATAAGGTCGGCGAAGAACAGGTCTGGACACTCGCCTATCTAACAATGTATTTTGCTTGACCCCCTTGTTGTTTGGCTGCAGTTCGCCAAGTTACCGAGAATGTCGTACTTTTTGGCGCAGTAATCCGGGCGGTCGGACTCAAACTCCGCCCACTTTTTTTCTATTGTAACATTATAAAGTAAACAAAGATTTCTGGAGCCATGATTTCAAATTGTGAGCGAAGGAAGTATTTCATACATTGATAAAAATACGTTTTGATAAATCGTTTATCTTAGCGGAAGGGAAGAGGGCGGAGTTTGAGTCCGACCGCCCTGATTGCAGCGCCAAAGACGTACAGCATTATTGGTAACTTGGTGAACTGCAGCCAAACAACAAGGGGGTCAGGTTTCCAGACGAATGTCCAGACATATTCTTCTATGACCGTGGTAGCATGCAGCTTGTGGACTTGTAGTTTTGATGACACAGGCCGCTGGACAACGCCATTCCTCGCGCAATGTCTCACATTCAAACCTGGTGTTTTGACTGTTCCACACGACTGACCGTTACGCCCATGTCTTCGCTGAAAAAAACTGCAAACCACAGGGCCACCCAACTTAGGTTTCGCGTAATGCTTTCCCGCAACGCTACGTTGGACAGCCTGACTTCCCGTCATGTCGGGTGGACCCCGACGGCATTGCCAATCTCGGAAACACAAATATATTGTGTTTTGCGGCCAGCCGAAAATGGTGTTGAGACTAGGCAAAAATCTCCGAGCTGACAAAATCCAAGTACTAATCAAATTAAGATACTGAATTGTTTGGTTGGATATGCGCCAGTACACGATCTCTCTTGTCGAAGGAAGCTTATTACTATTATGTAAGTCACATTCGTTGTGTTGTCTTGCCTACAAACATTTCTGTCGCCGAATTCATGTATGTTGTCCTCGCTGTCTTTGTCTATCATTGTCACCATTCTCACGCATCTGGTTTGCCTTTGTCAGTTTTGACTTTACGTTTGTTTATTGGTTTACATAATATATATACTATATTCCTACTTCGGAATTATTTGTGTATTGGTTGACCACAGTAATTTCTGTCATCCTTTGTTTGTTTGTTTTTTTTTTTTTCTAATTTTCTCGTGTTTAGTCATCTAATTAATAATAATGATTACTTATGGCTATAACTTCGAAACCGCTTTCTTATAATCGTACTTAATTTAAAATGTCTTGCCATGGCTTGTCGAAATAATACTATACAAGATGTTTCCAGTTCCGAGAAAGCTACGGGCCATGACAACCGGTTCATAGTCATGGGTGTCAACGACGTGTTCATTATTCTGGTCGAAAAAAATTAATTCCTAATTTTAATCTCTTTAATTTATCGAAAGCCAGTTACATCTGTGGTTTATCTGCTGTTATTATTGCAGCCGTGGACTGAACAATGTGTAGTTTTGTATTAGTACAAAGCAAACACGTGCGACCATCGTGTTATCTGAACCTAGTTAGGGGTTGGCTCTGTAGTGGAGTGAACGCCGCGTGACGTCATACTAGTGGCCGGCTGGGGGTCGTGGTGGGGGAAAGCTGCGCACGCACCTACCTTGTATTTTCCTAGTACCATGATCTAATGTACCTGTGGCTCGGCGACATTCGCTAACAATGGCATATATTCAACACAGCACTGCAGTCTGTCATAAACTCTCATTGCGAAAATCAATCAATGGTCGCACTAACAGAGCATTGCACGCGGGTTGGAACTTGTTGCCTACGGTGGAATGATGCATCGGACAACGCGCACCACCTTATTAAATAAAACTCGCCTGGTGTACTTGCCAATAATACTGTAGATGCGATGGCATTCCCACATTAACTTGATCCAGTCCATGTGCTGTGACATAGTAACGGTGTTTCACTAAATGTGAGGATTGCTCTCGTATAATCATAACATGCAACAGCCTGTCGAGTTTAGCTACTCATCATTTACCGGCCAAACTATTGATTTTAGACATATAGTTTATTGATGAAGAATGTTTCTAGTGACATTCTAAGTAGTCCTACGTAAAAAAATTGTTAGTTTAGGATTATTAGGTTAGTTAAGGTTAGGTTGTTATGTTAATTTAAGTTAGATTAGGTTAGGTTAAGTTAGGTAACCTAACTTTACCTAACCTAATGTAAGATTAGGTCTGGTTAGGTTACCTAACTTAACCTAATCTAACTTAAACTAACCTAATATAACTGAAACTTACATAAAAACTAATTTACAATAATGTAAAATAACCTAAACTAACCAAACAACCCAATCTAAACTAACCCAAAAACCTAACCTAACAATTTTTTTTTACGTAGGACTACTTAGAACGTCACTAGAAATATTTTTCATCAGTAAACTATAATGTCTAAAATCAATAGTTTGGCCGGTACATGATGAGTAGCTAAACTCGATATTTACCACAGCCTGTACAACACCTGATATTTCCAGTCCTTACTTCCAGTCTGCTTGGAGTTGGGGCAAACGTCTGCTACTTGCTCGTCTGAGGAAACTTACTTTGTGATTCTTTGTAATCTTTATTGTTTCGTTCAATCACCCGTCTGTGAAGACTACGATGTTATCTAACCTCATGTCCGTCCTCCTGGTAATTGTCTGTGTTATCTTACACTTTAGTGTGAAGCCAGACAAAGTTAGTAAGTTCTACGCCTCGTCGACAGCGAGGTCATTATAGACGACGACATACAACTTTATACAAGGCCAGGAACTGGCAGACCAACAGGCCTTGACCTTTCTTGGGAGCCATCCCAGCATTTGCCTGGAGCGTCTTCGGGAAACCGCGTAGAGCCGAAATCTGGTGTGACGCGGTTATCGCAGTGGCTAACGTGCTCTCCTCCCACCAAGGTGTTCGATTCCCGTCGGGTTCGCGCCCCGTATTTTCGCGTGTGCAAATCATGCAGGATGATTCCACTGGTCGGGAGTCTCCCATTTCATTCTGGCGCCTCTCAGTTAGGCTCTCATCTCGTGTCATTCCAAGGTACTGTGTCCTGGTCTTCGACGACCTCCCCATACGATATTTTATACTTATTTACTGCAATCAGGACGACTACACCAGCGAATCGAGGCAGTGTTTCCAATAAAAGACTCTTGTTTCTCCAGATGTCACAGTAAGTATGCTGGAGACCTTCAGTCTGTACAAGACGGGAGCGTATCTCAGTTTACCAAACATAGCATCTGAAGTCGTAGGAGGAAACCTGCTACTGTTCATTTGTTTCCTCTTTGTTGTGTCGTCTCTGTGTTCACATACATTCCTGTCTCTTGTCATCCGTGTTGTCACCGTTGTCCTTGTCAATATTTGTCGCAATTGTTTATACAACTTAACTTCTTTTCATTTTATTGTCCTTCTTTTGTTGTTTTTGTATCGTTTTTCTCCATCATACGAATACATTCCTTTTCCGGAATTGTTTGTCAGTCAAAGTGCATTTAAAAAGTATTTAAGGAGATGTGATATAGTTATTTTAGTTTGTTTCTTTCTTGGGAATGGTTTCAATGAGAATTGGTTGCATCCCATTTTAATGCCATGTTATAAATGTTATCGCGTGCATTTGTTAAAACAAAACCAGTTATTAGAGTTATATCATTATATGTCTGTACCAGGTGACGAAGGTAAAATACGACGAGAGAGAAGGTGGTATTGAGACATTTGTAGAAAGCAATGTTTAATTTTAAATGACAACAGACGTACAACAAATACTCATAATTAAATAGTAATACATTTACCTGAAAATAAAATATTAATTTGTTTACAGTTTCACCTTTTTTTTTTTTTTTACTGTGGGGGTTTCTGCAACACGGCAGCATTTCTCGCAATGACGTACGTAAAAAAACTGGTTTAGTTTGTAACACTAATACATTGCAGGAATTATTCAACATTCATATAAACATTTTTAACTTGGTTGGCGCAGTGGCTAGAGCACTCGCCTCCCACCATGGCACACGGGTTCGGTTCCCTGCGGGGTCGGCCACCGAATTTTTACATGTGGGAACTGTAGCCGATGGTTTTATCAGGGATCTTCCGTTTCCCCCCTCCTCTTCATTCCGGCGCTGCTCCATACTTACACGATGTCGCCCCTCACCAGCGCTTAAGACCACGATGCTGAGTGCTGGCCAAAATATCTTCACTACACGAAGAAATACATAAGGCAATCGGCGATGTTTTGTCAGACCACATTCCTAGCATCAACAGTCGCAGGTAAACCGCACATGTCAAGAATCTCTGGAATTGTGTAGATTATTTGTCATCCCGTGTTAAATGTGCCTTGTAGAAAAAAAAACATATATCAGTACAACTGCAGATTGTAATTTAACAAGGATCCCACATGTTTATTAATTTTTTGCTCCAATTGGTTTTTAAAAAAATAAGTCCTGTGTATGAGATTAACTCTTCGTGAATCATCCCTTGCGTAAAATATTATAAATAAAAATACATTGTAAACAAATGCAAATTCACACGCGCTGTTAAAAAATACTTTTGTTACTAATTTCTTCGGAGTTGTTTGCAAAGCATCAAAAAATTTACCAACGTGGTTAACGTATTGGGGAAGATTTCTCTTTTTGGTGAATAATTTTCTTAGAAATACTTTTTCATTTGAATGTTATACAAAACTCAGTAAATTTGATTACTGTACTTCAGTGAAAAAACGTGTTTTCTTGAAGAAGAAATGTGATGTAATGACTCCTATATAAAGATTTTTGAAAAAAAAAATTATATAATAATAATCATCATCAATTTCATTCATATAAATAGGCTAAGCGTTACATTAACAATGTATTACCTACTCTGTGAAGGTAGGAATAATGTATTGATACTGTATTTGATAAATGTTGTTCACTATTAAGTGACCACTTTTGAATCTCTGATTACTGTTGTCTTTAAGTTACTTTGTAGTTTCCCTGCATCTTTCGTAATATGAGCAAAGCAACGTAAATAACAATCACAGTATATAGATTGTACCGTACTCAAGATTTACCGTCGGAAGTCACAATATGTAATATTTTAAAATTATTATTCTAGACAAGGAATTCGTCGAAAGCACTCACTTTATCGCGAATTACATTGTCATTTGCTATATTTCTACAATGTCATGCATTACTTGGTGCCAATTGCAATACACCAGTGTACAGTTCCAGGGAAAGAGCATGGTGTGACTCATAGGAGCATAAAGGTTGAAAATAAATATAATAAAAATCTAAGTGCCACAAGTATGAGATCACGTAAATTATAAGTTCACAAGCTTTCACACTCTTAATTGTTCAAAGGAAAAGTTACTTCATTAACTACACACTACCTTTTTAATAACTATGAAAATTATTTATTTGCTAATTTATATATATATATTTTTTTTAATTGCTTTAATAAACGTAGGTAGCGTTGAGATTATTCACGCTAGTGGGCACGAAAATACGTCACCTTTACAAAGACTGTATTTCGTTTCAAGCAAACAATGTCGACATGCTGATGACATAGTTGTCCTGGTCGAACAGATGCCGCTTTATTCAAATGTCACATCTCTGTCAGCAGTCGCACTGTAATACGAGGTCTGTTATATGTCAGCACGACTGTCAGTGTGGCCAACATTGTCTTCACATTCACTCGCTCGCGCAATACGCTTACACAAGTCTTCTGTAAATGCGACGTGTTTGTTTGGGTTCGCTAATGACAAGTTACTACACACCACTCTGGTCCGAGTTATCTCACGTGTCAGCTTCAAATAAAATCTAGGCGGTCTTCCATTTGTAAACATGAAGATGATATCGCGTGGGTCTCGTAAGTCATGCATCGTGTTCCAAAAAGATTAATACATAGCAGTGAAAATTATTTTTCTTGAGTTTTAAAATTACAATTTTACAAAATAAGTATAGCAATTCATTATTTAAAAAAAAAAACATATTTCTGTGGTATTATTCCTGGAAGGCGTTCACGTGTAAAAATGTTATAATTGTATATTTGCACGGCACTGTGATCGCTTTATACACGTCACTTGTGACTACATTTTCTCTTGTAAAACTTATTTAACTCTCATAGTTTTCCCATAGCGACATGACAAAGTAAAATTTTGCAAGTTACGGGAACATGGAAGTAACAAAAACCTAGTATCTTACTGGAATGAAATAATTTATACCGATATCAGATAGTGTGGGCAATATGCTAAAATATTTAAACAACACACAATGAGATTCTTTCGTACTTTTTAAAAAAATCTGACAAATTATTTAATTTAAGGAAATTTTTCAAAAATACAAAAGGTCTGTTATGCGGTTTCAAATATTTTGGCATATTGCACATAGTATCTAATTTCAATGTATTTATTATACATGATTCCAGTAAGACATTTGGTTTTTGTTAGTACCCTGTTCCCGTAACTGCTAATTTTGACTTTGGCATGTTGCCATGGGAAAACTGTGAGAGGTTAAAATATGTTTACGAGTGGGAAATGTAGTCACCTGTAACGTCTATGTAACGAATAATATAAAATTATGAATTTTTACCACGTGAACTCCCTTAAGTTAAGGTAAGTGGACTTAACGTCTCGTCAACAGGAAGGTAATTATAGACGGAGACACAACTTGGTGCAATGACAGTAACTGGGAGAGGAGTCGGCCATGGCCTTTGTTAAGGGCGTTGGATCCGTAAAATTTCATTTTTTTATAATTGTGCCAAACACTGTTCAACTTTTGCAAATCAGATAACGCGTCATTTCCCAAAATAAAAAAAAATAGGCCCTATAGTTTTTGCATAATCACTCATCAAAGTCACAAAATGGCCACTGCGGTGTAGCCAAAATCAAAAGAAGTAATTAACTCATAAATTCAAAATTACAGTAACTGATAGTGTATCAATGTATTTTATGACATGGTTGTCAAAAGTCAGTTTTGAAAATTTCAGCAGTAGGCAAAAGTCAAAGTTATGCAAAAATTTAATCATTTTCATCAATTTTTTTAAAAATACAAAAATGTGTCGCTTTGTGTTCACAAAAGTGTCTTGAAGTAGCTCACATCATTAAGAATTAATATGAATTATCTTGTTTCTGCAAGTTTATTATTTTTTATTATTTTGGCTACACTGCAACTGCTATTTTGCGACTTTGACAGGTGATTATGCTAAAACTATGAGACCTATTTTTTTTATTTGGGGAAATGACAAGTTATCTTATGTGTAAAAGTTGAACAATGTTTGGCACAAATATTAAATTTTGAATTTTTACGGGTCCAACGTCTTTAAGTAACCATCCCAGTGTTCGCCTGGAGTGATTTCAATAAACCATGGAAAACTGAAATCAGAATGTCTGGAGCAGGAAATAGAACCCGGGACCTCCAGATTGCGAGATCAACGTGTTACCGTGACGCCATCTCGCTCAGTATTATTCCATAAGGAACTTACTGTAGGTTACTTACTTTATGAAAGTGTTATACTCAAAAATAATTCAAGGAGAATATACTGAATCGCAAATTTAGAGAGAAGATACTGACTCGCAATTTAAACCCCGTGCCTGCAGGTTAGGCATGCAGAACATTAAATTTGAAAACTGACAATATTTTGACAGTTCTCGTACTTTGTTGGTAGACAAGATTGTATTAAAACTATTTATACAGTTGCGTGCAAAGTAGCAATTCATAAGAGTGCGTGGTAGATAAATAAACGCTGAAAATGTCAATTGATTTCTACGCTTTTTTCGAAGCTAATATGGATAAATTACTCTATGACAATCATAGATATTGGTATTTGCCAACTTTATGAGTAAGTATTTATCCAAAATTACTAATTCGTTACGCGTGATCTCTTGCGCCGCAGTTAAATGCACGAGGTTCCGGCGTCAGAGATTGTGCATCAGAAGTTGGTAACACTGGAAACTATTTTGTTTAAAACGTTGGCTAAAACTATTGCCTAGTATTGCTATTGTTTAATTTTCGCAAACTGGCTTCAAGAAACCTACAGTTATAAATTCATACTTTTAGCGTTGAAATATGTACCACGTCCTCTTAAAAACAAACAAAACAAAAAAACGTGAAAATACTTAGTTGGAAATGCTCCATTTAATTAAACGTGACGGTGGATGGTATACTAATATTTATCAATTTAAAATGTAATTTTATTTCGGTACGCCTAGTGGATTAAAATGTCTGGTACTACAAGGAACAACACTATCCAAAACATTCCTATTATATCACATCCTATTTTGGTTACGTCACGGGGTATAATAAACAGACAGGTATTTCTTAACTTATAAGCCACAAATATCTTAGAGCCTGTCTGAAAAGAAAGCAATCATGAAAGAGTTTTAAAGCATATTATTTTAGTGAAAATAAAGCAGAACGTGTGTCATGAGAATGCACGTTTCTGACGTCATATTGCCGTCATCGCACCGGCCATGCATTCGGAGTTTTTTCGCATCTGTTAAATTCCACATTGAATTCCTTATAAACGTTTACAAAAATACAATAATACTTATTCAACAGCAGCAAAATTTACTATAGCAGCATTTAATAATGTCAAATACAGAAAATCTTGAACCCTTTTGGTAAAGAATAAGTTTAAATGTCCTTGTACTGCAGTAATAAAAAATATGTGTGTTGTTCTTATTAAGTAACTGGCTTATCCAGTAAACAACGTGTCGATTGCTCCATGGTGTTGGTATCAACCAGTCATAAACCAGAATTGTTAACGTTTAAGCCTTGGCCACAATGGACATAAACTTAACACAAACACATGCATAGTTAATGTGATACGAATATCGTAAACATAGACACAAGTGCCGAAGGTGTGCTGCAATGGTAATAAAGCCTAGTAATAAGACGTATATATTTGTCTGTTATTGTTCTGAACAAATGAGTGTTTCCACAGTGACGACATGAAGAAAAACAAATGAAACCAAACGTTTGCATTTTTAATTATATTATAGCCTTTTAAATGCAAAATATGTTAATTTGCACAGAATTATTTTCGTTTCTACTGAGGAATTGACGTCTCCTCAAAAAATAACAGCATTTCCTCTGTACATAATCAAAGATATGGCAGTTGTTTTTTTTTTTTTTACAACCAAGTACAACACCGACTTTTAAATATCTGATATTTTAGTATCTCGTGCGACAAAGTACTATCGCTTTCAGGACTTCTAATTGGCCAAACCTTTCACACAAAATGAGTACTAAGCAAAAGTTGAACCTAATTCAACTTTTCTTAAAGGGTATGGAAAGAAACGATATCGAGCAGACGACTGAATAATACTGAATCGTCAATAAAATCTGAACTACTTATAAAAATTCTATGAAATTTTTTTCCCGAGTAGATATTTTATCAGCAGGCGTTTGTTTATATGACGCTATGCGGTAGTATGCTTTACCTTCGAGTAAAAGTTGAAAACTGTTTTTATAAAAATAAGGGCTTGAAACCACAAAATCTAAAAAATGGAAAACTGTCACTTTTATAATTTTTAATATGATAATATATAGGCCTCTTTGATAACCGAATTGCAAAAATGTTTTTTTAACATCCGTAAACCACTCGCACAGAGATCTGGACACTTAACTACTATACACTACACTCGATAAAGTGAGCACTAATTCAATTTTTAATTCAGCTGTTCTGCATTCAACTTCCATGAAGCTAAAAACCAGTGAAAACATTTCACTGCTATCAAAACATAACACCTTTGACATCAATGAAATACAGTTTTTTTTGTAAGTGTTGGGTAGCGCTCAAAGTGGACAGCCTATAGCTGTGTACAAATGTGAGCTAAAGTTTCCTTCGCGTGCATCACGTCCGTGGTCGTGGACATTGCCAGTGCTGTCTGCGAGAAGGCAGTTCTAAATCCCATCGGAAAACTAACTGAAGATGTAACTTACAACCATGAGACATCGTGAAGTCCTGCACTAAAGTGTTTATATAGTTATTGTACGTACCTGCTTGGTTGGAGGCGCGGAGTTATGTTGGTACCGCTGGGGAAGTAGCCGCTGCGTCCGGCCGCTGGGAGCACTGTTTGTTGACTGACGCGCTGCGAGCCGGTCCACGTAACCTTCAGTGCTAGTGTGGTTTCCCCTCCTCCTACACTCTCAACATCACGTCACAAATACCTGCCCTGCTCCTTCACTTCACTTTCGCTGCGGGGGAAAATACCTCCAACAAGTCTTCTGCCCTGGTCAGACAAGCCCCCTCCCTGGAACCTGCGGTGCCTCTTCCTAAACACAATCTTACTTCTCCTTTCTTTCAGGGAGCCGGCGCCTCGCCATTGGTTGTTCAGACTGGCGGGCCTCAGTTGTGACCACGGTCGTAGAAGAACAGGTCTGGACACTCGCCTATCTAACAATGTATTTTGCTTGACCCCCTTGTTGTTTGGCTGTAGTTCGTCAAGTTACCGAGAATGTCGTACTTTTTGGCGCTGTTTTCCGGGCTGTCGGACTCAAACTACATCCACTTTTTTTTTTCCATTGTTAAATTTATAAAGTAAATAAAGATTGCTGGAGCCTTTTCTTAAATTTGTGAGCGAATATAGTATTTCATACATTGATAAAAAATACGTTTTGATAATTTGTTTATCTTAGCGGAAAGGAAGTGGACGGAGTTTAGTCCGACCGCCCTAACATCAGCACCAATAAAACACAATAGTCTCGGTAACTTGGTGAATTACAGCCAAACAACAAGGGTGTCAAATATCCAGGCGAGTGTCCAGACCTGTTCTTCTACGGCCGTGGTTGTGACGTTCACAATTGTATGATTGCCACAGTTCCATGTTGGTACGTTGGTACTGGTGGTTGTTACATGGTGTTTGGGTTTGAAAACATTTCAGCACATGATTGTTGTTCGTAGTACTTGGTGGAGGTTGTAGTTGTCAGTAGTGGTGGTTATTGCTGGTGTTGTTGGTGGAGGTTGTAGTTGTCAGTAGTGGTGGTTATTGCTGGTGTTGTT
>PNEQ01093586.1:0-14165 GCA_003012365.1 Medauroidea extradentata | reverse complement strand
GACAGGTCATTTGGATTTCTGCGAAAACTGGAAGGAGGAGGGCCGGACGATGCGAAGAGGGGAGGGCGATGAAGCGAAGGGACGGGAAAAGGAACGTGGAGCAGCATTTAGTTCAGAGAGCCGCCACAGACCATCACTGGATTTCAGAAAGAGAGAAGCCGTAAGACGAAAAACGGCGGCCACCAGACGGCCACCTTAATATCCAGAAGTGCAGTATCCTGAAGTGAAGTGTCTTGAAATTAATCCTGAAACAGATCTTGAAATGAATCCTGAAAATGAATTGTGAATAGTATTCAGAAATGTATCCTTAAATTATTTATGAAAAGAATACTAAAAATAAATCCTGAAGCGAATCCTGAAAATGAATCTTGAATAGTATCCTAAAATTAGTCAAGAAACCAAATCCTGATATTTATCCTGAAATAGTTCGCAGGCTGTTCGATAATGTTCGTCAGCTTTTCGCCCATGTTCGCTACAACTTCGACTATGTTCGCAACCACTTACCGGCCACGAGGACTAGCCGGTCGCCTATGTTCGCCACCACTTCGACCACGACGACAAGCCGTTCGCTTAGGTTTGCCACAGCTTAGAATACGACGAGTAGTTCGTCACCATACACGAAATATATACCGCAATGCCTGGGACTTCCATGAGAATGCTGGCATCGCCAGTTGCTGAGTTAGCTACCACTTCTGCAACGAGGACTTTTTGTTGATGATTGCAATGCGACGACACAAAGTGTTTGATTCTACAAAGATTTCGTTTTTTGTCGTAAATAAAAATCCTGACTGAATGATAAGCTCAGACATTACAAGATGGTTAAGGTTGAAACCATTTTAAAATAAAGAATTTGTATGTTTGCAAGGGATCCTGTGTTAATCTAGTAGTTTGCAGATATATTAAAAGTATTTTTAAAGTGTTATTCTTTACTCTTTGTGTTGTTACAAATTAATAATGTTTGAAAGTATGGTAAACAATGTAGTCAAGAAATATGCAATTTTACATAAATTCAACATGTGAATAAACTATGATGGGTACTAGCTTAAAGATGAAATATAGGCGAAGAGAGGTGATATAAGCTCAGGTCAATACACGATCGCTGGCATATGAGAGCTTGTTTAAACTTGCATCACGTGCAGACCTTTCGAGAGAAGGGAGATACAGGTAATTCATGTGCAGAAGAGATGGGAGGGGATCTGGGACAGGTTGTGCCACGAGTGCCGGTAAGGTAGAAGAGGGGAAGGATGGAAGGTATGCGATGACGTTGATAGGAAATGGGTGAGGAGCTGTGACTGGTTCTGACATGAGTGCCAGCGAAGGCTGGTGAGAGGGGGAGGGGAAGGTAATGTTAATGTGCTGGAGGTGAAAGGGATGGGAGGGAAGATGGACCGGTTTTGACACATGAGCCAGTTCTGGTTGAGCCAAAGAGGAAGAAGGGGGGAATGTATTGTCAATTCAAGGTCATGCACTGAAGAGGGTGAAAAGGATCTGGGACAGGTAGTGACATGTGCACTAGTGATGGCGTGGAGAGGGAGAAGGAGAAGGCAATGTCAGTTCGAGGTCATGTACTGAAGGGAGGAAAGAGGAGCTGGGACAGTTCTGACATCTGCACCAGTAATGGTTGGAAAGACGGGGAGGGGGAAGGTAATGTAACAGCTGGAGAGGTTAAGGGTGCTAGGACAGGTTGTTACACGAGAACTAGTGATTGTGTGGAGCAGAAGAAGATACGGAAGGCAGTGTAAAACTGCACAGCTATACAAAACTATACTCAGTTACTTGCTGGATGCTGTAGGGGTCGGATGCTGTCAACTGTGCCATTTTATCAGATGTATGTGATTTTAATTATATTTTTCTGGCACATGTTTTATTATTTTAATATAAGAGAGATTTATTAATTGAACTTAAACTTTATTAACAACGAAAGGATGCTATGATTATTAATTTTCATGCAGTATTTCTCTGCTTGCTGTACTGATTTTATTTTCACGTCTCCCAGTCCAGGCAAAGCGACCACAGGCCGCTTGACTGTCTAGCATCGGCGTCACGACCAGTATCTTATAATACAACCAACAGCAAATACCTATGTGCCTGTAGCTACTTTCTTGTGTGGGCGCAAATCGTGCAAGCCCGCAGTTTAGCTAGGCTGCAGACAGAAAAAATTTAATCTTTGCACCGCGTCTTTGATACTTCATCCCGCGCACCACTGCACCACTGCGCACTGATTCGCTCCTCTGCGCTCTCGTATGGCCGTTTTGGACATCCACATGCCATCTGTCGGCCACATACTGAACTAATTAGCGTCACCGCACTTACGGTAGAGCATACTTTTACCGGCATTCTGAATGCCTCAACTGAATATAAACGACGTGCCTTCGAGTCGCTCCCGTTTGTCGGGAGATGTTGGTCATAGGGACCTAGTTCTCAGGATGCTTAATATTTCTCTTTCTCGTCATGTAGTGTTAGTTTTAACTTAAATATATATACGTGAGAGAATTTTGAGGAAATTCTTACTAGATATGACTTTCAAATACTTCTAGATGCAAGCCAGTTAGTCTACCCTACGTAGGTAAGTCTTCCGACTCCATCCGCGTGATACGACCTGTTGTGTTTCGTTAAAAAACGTTAGTTAATTGTCCACTTCCCTTTTATATGTTGCAGCGGAGGGTTCAACAGTTATTCAACTACTTCACTTATATTTCAACGAATAATTCAACTAAGTTCAACTTACTTATTCTTTCAACCTGTTCTTTCTCTCTCTGAACACCTACTCGTCGCTACGTTCTACATTTCAGCTAAGTTTTACGCCGCAACGTTACGTCATCCTAATTCCTATCATATTCACCAACTATAAATCACGAGAAAAATGTAAACATTCTAAGTTTTGTGCCTAGTAATGAATCAAGGAAAATTATACATATATATTTATTTATTTTATTAAATTTTATTCACTTATAATATTAATATACCTAACATCGTGTTTAATATTCAATTACTTAGCCTGCCAGAAGTGTACTCTAAGTAAATAAGAGTTGTGCAAGTAAATATAAAATTCATTTGTTGAATTAATCGGAAATCTATCGGATAGAGCTAAGTGTGTGCGTAGAGACAGATGTCTGTCGTATTCTGTTCTTTATAATTAAATATTTTATTTCATTAAAACTTTTTTTCTTAAAAATGGTAAATGTAATTTGTTCAGAAATTGATAGTTTATAGATTCGAGGGTCTATATGATTGATTTTTTTATGACTGCAATTGATAATAAAAATTATGTTTATTTATAATAGATGTTTTACACCACAGTAAATTGAATTAATCGGTAACTGTTATAGTATTTGCATGTTGCATGTGTGTGGTCGACGATTTGGGAAGGATCATAGGAAAATATCCTGCATTTATTATAATTGAAAATTAAAGTTTTTTAATAAATTTGAATATTTGTGTTGTTTAAATTTTTGTAATGGGAATCGATCTGTTTTAGCTAAGATGGAATTTGGGTTTAAGTAAATTCCACAACTACGATTTTAATAAAAAGTTAAAATAAAAATGTTAAATTGTTTCTTTAGTTGTACAGAAATGCATTCACAAAAAATGGCAAAATCAAAAAAATTAAATTCAATAAAAAATTTATAAACTTCTTGTGGTACCTCTTTCGGAAATTACGCCTCCATCAGACACCCCGGCCAAAAGAAATATCGACTTATTTGATATTTATGCTCAGGTTTACCCTTACTGTGACTCCTAACCCTAAGAGTCACCAAGCAGCTTTGAGGGTTGAGGTAATCATGCTGGTTTTGAGACATATACATGGGTAAATTTGATTAGTCGAGGGAAAAAAGGGAATTTTTTTTAGGAAATAAGAGACTTTTTGGGGGATTTTGAGGGTTAAAGTTCAAATCTAAGATGGTGGCTGGGTGTCGGGTTGAAAGGTAGCGGGGCGGCACCACCGAATGGTCGTGGCACCCCGTGGCTTTCCAGCCAAAAGGAACACTTCTGTACTACGCCTATAACACCGAAATTAAGTAACAGTACCATTAATTTATAGAATTACTGTTCGTATTATTAATTTTCTTTGCTATAGGTATAAGTTAAGTAGAAAACAATTTTTTATGGCATGTTTTCACTGAGCGAGCGAGCGAGTAAATCGTTGTGAACAGACATTCGCTTGTTTGGTCAGTGTTTTTTAAGGGAACAGGTTCACCTGTTTACACTTGGCTAGTGAGCGAGACAATTGCTATGAACGAATAATTGTTCGTACAGGCAAGAATTATTTACTACTGATTTCACTCAGCAAGCGATTGCCAGTGAAGAATAAGAGTAACTGAAGGAAAAATCCCGAAATGGGAGACAGTGAATAAATAATTATGACTGGTGTTGCATTTTTAGTAACTGCTTTGCTGCTGAAAAAGCAACGGAAGAGAAAAGTTATGTGGGTTTAAATTTTTTTAATAGAACCTCGCAATAATTCAGCTGTCTTTCTTGACGAGTTGAATTCATAACCTGAGGATTGAGGTTACCAAAATATTTATAAAATCAACGTCGACAATTTTGTGCACCTTCTATCAATAATAGAAGACAAATATTTTGACACTAACTGTCGCAAAGCAATACCTCCTCGTGAAAAATTAGCTGTATGTCTAAGGTGTCTTGCAACTGGCGAATCATAGGCAAGTTTAAAGTTCCGATTCCGGATTCAAAAAACAAAGATGCCGAAGACAATACCGGAAATACCAAGCTCTGCTATCTTCTCTACAGTAGTATATTTAGGTAAGACAAATAAACTGAAAACTTTGAACAGCAATTTATTTTAATTCAAACTATTTTTTGAAAAATTTATAACTTAAAAATATAGTTTTGCAGTCCACTATGTAACAAACCATTCAGTGTAATGACGTAGCTAAAATAATATGCTGTAAAGTCTTAATGTATAAATTATGCAATTACTAATTAGTACTATGTGAAACGATTGAAAAATTTAAATATCTGAGGACCCCACAAACATATCGATCCTCTGTAAATTTCAGTTGATTCAACCGTTTTCTCCTGAACTTCTCTATGTCTACCAAATTCACAAAAAGATCCGACTAGCTCGAGCACTGTCCACACAGAGCAAACACGCCAAATAACTGTTCCCTCGTTCGCAGAAATCGTTTAAACTGGCCGAACGTTACGTGCGAACATTTGCTCGCCCTATCTGCCGGAGCACCCCAAACATAAGCTTTCATTCAGTAAGATGTGTTTACGTTAGCAGAGCGAACGAAAACTAGTTCGCTCGGCAATGCTCCCTCGCCCAGTGAACAATAGGTGGGAAAGTCCGAGTTTGAGCTATGTCGCACACACATAGACTCCGAATTGGTTACCACGCGGAGTGACGGTAAGAAGAGGAAGGGATAGACACAAGGAAAGGAATATTTCACGAAAAATAGAAAAAAGCAGAACACTTTGATTACTTACCACTGATGTGCGCAGTTTTACAACAGGTCTTCAATTCCATTGATTTCTCCTACCATTGTGTCAGAAGCAAGCATATAACTGTTGCCACTGCCACTATTGTCGATATTTCGCACCACCCAAATTGGTTACCACTTTAACAATTTCAATGTAAAAACGCACATCCTTGTCGTAATAAACTATCTCGATTGTCTTGACGTGATTTCAATTTGGAATTCAGTAATCTGGCATCAGTCGGTTGAATATATCCTCGCAAAATTTTTCACATCTGTTAAACTGCAAGTTATCTTGAAACGACTTCTTCTTTAATTTTAACTAGATGCTTTCTATCAGATTCAAATCCCGATGGTAGGGTGACAAACGAGTTACTGTGTGACCATGACTTCATAATAATCTGGCTAAAGAGAACTACACTTATGGTGTATGTTGCTTTATAAGTTCGTACAAGGTTAGCTTTAGCATGTCGCTAGTGTAATGAATATCATCTTTATGCAAACACAGTTGCATTTCCATCTTAGTTGAACTGGAATGAGGTGTTTTATTTATGTCTACATTGTGATGGGGAGCATTATCTATACCACAATACTGTTGGGAAGGTGATTTACTTTTGATTGCTCGTTAATCTATTTTCTGTTATTCTCTTTATTCGTATTTTAGTGATAATCACCTGTTGCTTGGTGCGACTCCCAAATTGCAAGAGTGTAAAGAACGAAAACGTCTTCGACTGCTGCATTATTAGTTTTTTACTTTTGGTCCTTTGCCACAGGTGCAAGCAAAAAGTTACAAGGCATCTCACTCCTCACTCCGTGGTTTATATTTTTTTACATGTGATGACAAATTATACAATGTTTTAATGTTAATTAACGTACGTTTATCACATCTGTATCATAGCATATACTTGAGATACTCAATACGGTTTCGCCGAATGTCTGATTATCCTACAGAAGCCCAAATGCTCTGATTTTTTTTTTCATATGAAGCTCACGGTTTCAAAATCCTTCTTATAGTTGTATTCCTTTCTAGGTAATTTATGACATCTTTCAGTTTACGTCATAAAGTCTTTACAGTCAGAACACTCTTTTAGTGGGCAGAAAATATGTATAGTACGTATTCTTCGAAGCTCTCGAGGTTTTGGGGTATTCCTTCATTTCTTGTCGGGCGTTAAGATGGCTCACATAGTTCGGGGTTGCTTCCTTCCTGATATTCAGCACTGTGATACGAGACACGCCAGTCGCCGTAAGTGTTCTCAGCTGAGCTTTCTCCGGTAGAATTGACCACAGAACATTGTAAATTATTTCTTGCGTCTGCGCCTTTTGAGAAAATTAGAGGTATTTTTATGTATAATGTTGTATTGTACTGAAGTACTTCATTGTATTATCTCTTACAGTTGAAGGAAAATACTGTATAACGTAGGTGACCAACTTCACACAGTAACACACACCAAATTCATAAAAGAATAGGTGGAAATGTGTTTTGTAAATGCCGAATACAAGATTACATTACTTCTGTTTCGAGTTCGACAGAGGAACTATATTTTCGCTCAACGGGTAGCTGTACATGTGGTGATGTCGAATGAGATCTATCAGTCTTAACTCCCTGCCTCCCTCCACCCTTACTTTATGATATATCACTTCTGTAACAGTTATTCAACTGAGAATACGTAAACTATGTAGGTAGCATGAAATTTCTGCTGGTGTGCAATTCCTTCAATAGAAAATAAATGTATATTTTTAAAATTAAATGTTTTATTGCATAAATGCTTTAAATAATATAGCCTAAGTTCAACTATAATTGGGAATGTACGTGATATTTAAATATTGTTACTGAAGCCCGTGCACGTCAAGCTCTCATGAGAGGGAGATCAGTGTTAACTTGTAAAACTATACACCAATTAAATCATATAACTGAATTTTTTGAAGCCCTGGTATTTAATTTGAGTCTAGATATTCGCTACAATTCAAGAGGTTTCATTGACTATATGTTTTGAGCATGCATATAAAGTGTAAAATCTGGTAGACAATTTTGTTATTCGCTAAGAAAGCAATCAGTTACTTAGTTACGTAAAACGTACACTTTTTAAGCAGCACTGTGTTTCACTTGTACAAACTAAAGGCCTGTAGTTAGACAACTTGTCATGCGCCTATGTCGTAGCACGGCCCTTCTTGGTATTTTTGGGTGGTGGGGGAGAAGAGGAGGTTACACACTGTCGCAGTGCCAGGAATAACAACCTATTAATCAAGAATACCGAGCCTGCAGGGAGGGGATTAGCCACCAATCATTTCCTTACACGAGTATCACAACCGTTAGCTTGCAGCCAGAAAATTTTTGTAAGGGCAGGTTGTGGGACAGAGGGTTCATCTACCGGCTCTGCGATTCGTGTTCCATAACAAGTTTCAGTTTGATATCCGGTGGATAATTCCCTGAGTTTCAGATGTGGCAATTGTGTCGCATAGTGCATCTGCCTAGCGGATTTTTATTCGCAGCTCTCTAGTTTTGAATGCTCTTGAATTTCGGCACTGATACATACCCAACCGTTTACTCTTAAACCATTCTGAAGACTACATTGTTCAGAGCTACACGAAGCTATCAATAAAAAGATTTGACTCGTAAGTTTGAACGTTGGTTTATGATGCAAACATGTACGCCATGACTGTAACCGTAATAACGTGTACAAGTGTATGAACGAATACCTGTGGTTTACGATGGTCTTGTGCGTGTATGTAGGCTATGTTTGAAAATGGTTGCTGTTGTCAGCTACATAATATTTTGGTTCAGGTGTTTTGAGTACGCCACTACATTTTTATGTTTCTAATTGATCTCAGATATTTAACGTCATGATTTTTAGGTGTTGTAAATTTATTACGTTTTCCGTACTTGTTTTGCTATTTTTTCTCCTGTGGCAATTGTAACATATAGGACGATGCGTTTTCTTAAACGTATTCTAAAATTGTTTCTGCTAAACTGTCATCAAAATGTTTTAGAGCAAATTATTTCCTTAGGTATTCCTCGTAAATTCGTGTTGTATAGAAACTAATACAATAATAGGATCAAATTTGCATATTACTTTAACTTCATAACCTTAACTGTAAATCAGGTAACTCAATCCTCTACCGCCTGCAAACTGCACAAACGCAGTATTTCATAACAGCACGCTATCTGCAATGTTGTTGTTTTATTATTTAATTTCAAATACTCTGTCCAATAAATAGGATGCAGTACATCTGCATCAGTATGGGGTTAACTTGCATGGTACAAAAGCTTTAGTGCCTAACCAACTTATAAGAAACATATAAGAATGTAGGAAAGCAAAATATAACTTTAAAAATATTTTGCCACAGCAGAGCGGCACAAATATGTACGGATGCTTTTTGCTGGTGTAAAGTAAGCCTAACCTAACTGAATGGTTATGCGTGTCATATCAAAACATTTATTCAAAAAGATGTATGTTTTCCAGTAAAATTGTTTTTCAACATGTTGTTAGCCTAAGGTGATTAAAACAGTTCGACGAAAATTTGGCAGAATTTCAAGACAGGTAAACATTTAATTCTTTTATCAAATTATTTCACACCAAATACATTCAAATACACCCATACACTGACTTTTAACTGTTGAAAAATATGACGAGGTCTAGGAGCAAGCAATTAGTGTATATTAAGTCGAAAATAATATTTATTTTTTAAAACACGTGTATCAAAATGTAAACACGATTGTTATTCATCTGAGATATATAGGTTGCTAAGGAACAAAGGTATAAGTGACGTTGGATGGAAGTCTTTACATTTTTTTCTATTGGCTTAAAAGTTTATGCTTATGTCATGAAATAAAATATAACCATTTCATACACGTTTACATGTCAGCGACGAATGCGCCACAAGAAACTGTGTGATAAGAAAACGAATTTAAATTTTTATATGCTTACATTTGCTATGTACGTACATGTTTGCATCGTAAATCGACATTATGATGCAAGGACGCAGCGTAATACTTCTTGCGCTTCGTATTACTATCGACGCATTCAAAAAATAAAACGTTAACACGCGAAAACTTGCAATATGTGTAAAGAACTTCAAATCTGTAGTTATTTATTGTATTATAAAGATACACTGTAAACAGGAAAAAAGCTTAATTTGAAAGAAAATTTAGAATTATGTAGCTGACACATCTACTCAGACCAGCATGTAATCTTTTCCTGTCTTTGTTTTTAAGTTTGTGCTTTTAAAAATTAGACGATATTATTTATTATTAGTTGGACAAAGTAATTTTATAAGCAAATTGAAATACCTTTGACATTTATCTTTACGTTGCAACATTTTAAATTTCTTGAGGGTTTTAAATGCATCAGTTTGTATTGTTAAACCAGAGTTCTTTTTTCCTTGTGTGGTAAATAAACTTAGGCTCAAACTAATATTTTGAGTTTGATTCCTCGTTTTAAAAATAATATTGAGAAAATAAGCATAAAAATAGAAGTAAACGACTAAATTTTAAAACTGGTTTACAGTCTCCTTAGCTAGGCTAGTATGAATCAAAGCAGGAATGTAAGGTGTGTGGAAAAGTAGATCCCCGAGCAGGATCACCCCGCAGCGGCATAGTCCAGCATTATTGTCACATGTGAGAATACGTTTGTCCCGAATCCTTAGTGATGGCAGAAGTGTATTCGGACATTGCGCTATGGATGTCGCCTACGGCTCCGCCCTTTCTCATACCAAGAACTACTAATGGTTCCTTAAAATAAGTAACGAATTTTTTAAATAGGCCTACATCAAACTTATTAGTTAACATACGAAACTCGCCAATTTCATGGTCTAATGTCAGTATGCAAATAACAAAAAGTAAACATTTGCGCATCTATTTTTTTTTCAAATGAGGTATATTTTTTCACAAATTTGTGAAATGGTGGTACATTTTCACAAAACACAATACCACTTAGCATATGTGTATGTTCTAAATCCTGTAATGAGTAATATAAAACCATTGATCATGTAATCCAATTTAAAAGATTCAATTGCTCAAGTGATAACAATAGCCTACTTCGAAAGTTATTTATGAGGATTATTTAACTTAATAATATTTTTAGAATTACAAGTATGCACTTCGAGTAAGGGGCCACGGTGGTCGAGGGTTCAGACCTCTCGTCTCTCACACAGGCGACTTGGGTTCAATCCACAGAAGGTTCGGTCCCGGATATTTCGCATGTGGGAAACGTGGCGGACATTGCCGTTGGCCGGAACGTCACTCTGGTCCTGTCTCATACAAAATGTGACCCTGCCTGAAGGCAGGAACATGTAGTTGAATTTCAAGCATGCTCTTTTTGTGGGTGTGGTTTGAAATGTTCTTATGTTCAATTGATCTAAACTTCTATAACGACTGTCCCCGAGTCCTTGATGACACTCCCATAGTTCTATATGAACAATAGGGACATAGAAAGACCCCACTCCAACATGTTTTGAAGTTTCTACCAATATTTTACTAAGAAAGGTGGGGTTTAAATTTTATAGGCAACGAAAATATTTTCAGCGGGGAAAAATTAATGCCAGGTTGTCCCGGGAAAGAAGCATCTAAGTGCGAAACAGAGTGCTATTGAACTGACACAAAAGTTTAGATCAGTTAATACAGCTGGCCACGCTCGATTTTTAACTGATCTACATGGTGCGATTGGGGTTCCGACTAGTGGCCTGTGTCTCATCTTTTCGGCTCTGGAGAAATATTTTGCCATCTACACTTCAGTTTATCAACTGTAATCGTGTAAGGCCCGTTTTATAGTGATACGGAAGCGTAAGAAAGCGGATGCGGAATATGCAAACGAAACGAGCACAATGAGTGAAAAAAATGTTATTTTCTACAGTGCGTGAAAACGAATGCGTAAACGCACGGACTTGCAACCTACAAAACTAAAAACTATTTTTTCATGTAAAAGTTCAACATGAGAGAAATTTTAATTTAATATTTTTTAAATAGTAGAGTATATTTTAAAAATAGTAAAGCAAGGCAATGAACGTGTTTTCTATGGAATTAGAAATATTAACAGCCTCACAATTTTAAAACTGTCTACAAATATTCATTTAATTCTTTATTTTGATTAATTTTTTTGAAACGGTACTACACTCCAAATAATTCAAGATAAGCCAAAAATATATACCCAATTTGAAATATTTAGTATGCAGCAACGAACACAGGTACACCAGATATCAAAGTTGGACATGGCTGGGTAACTGAAAATGTTTTTGTTACATGGTTTTGAAAATTATATCTGCAGGGTGGTGGTCATCACTTGCGATACACTCTGCGAGACGACGTCGGAATGCAGCCATGACGCGCTGGGTCATCTCCGCCGGAATTGCCGCAATTTCGCGACGAATGGCATTTTCCAGTGCGTCCAGGGTTTGCTGACGGTGAGTATACACTTTCGATTTCAGAAAGCCCCACAAGAAGATGTCGCATGGAGCAAGATCTGGGGAACGCGCTGGCCACTCAAGATCACACGTAGGGAGACAACTTTTCGTGGAAACATTTCGTATAAAACATCCATCGACCGCTAAACCGTGAGGGCGTTTGCCCCATCCTGCTGAAACCAGGCATCACACACATCCAGTACCTCCAGGTGTGGACGCAAAAAAGTTTTCCAACATTGCAATGTAACGCTCTGAATTGACGGTAACAGTTTGTCCACCTTCTTAAAAAAATTTGGCCCGACAAAACCAAACTGCGCCACAGCACACCAGACAGCCACACACTCACAGTGCAGCGGTCGCTCATGAAGCTGCTGAGGGTTGGTTTCAGCCCAATAGCGAAAGTTCTGCTTATTCACACAGCCACCGTTAGTTAATTGGACAACTCCATAAAACTACGAAAACCACCACACCACAGTCACTGTGTAGTTGAAATAACAAATTTTCAGCATTATCGTGCAAATATACTACAGTTAAAACACGAGTCGTAATACACACACGCTATTCTAAACATTATTGCTTTCGAATGTTAAGTGTTTATTTGTTCAGGATGAAATTATTCCTTGACTTCCTTCATGCACACAATTTCCAATTAGCAGCAGTAAACGAGAGAATTTGCGCCCCACTGACCAACTACGAATACCAGGGTATGTTGTATATCGCCAGTACTGTGAACTGGGTATACTTTACTCCAGCATGTGTACTCTGCTGATAGTTGAAAGACAAGTGATTGTATTCGATGGTAGTCGTGATGTGTCATTATTTCCCCAAATGACCTGGAAACAAATATTTTTGGTGTTGCAAAGTTGCCCATGTTAGTGCAAAGTATACCCAATTTACGGTACCGAACTGATGGCCCTTGTGGCAGTGTAGTTATTACAATAAAGATGCAGTAGCACACGCTGTTGCCCCAGTGCATCAGCTAACACATGTTAAACCAACCGCAGTAAATCTGAGCGTCTGTGATGCACCACTGGTAATAATGTCTGTCTTCTGTCGCCACAACGAACTGACAGAACAAGACCTGTCACGAATGCTCGGATATTTTCATTCTATAGAAGAGTCACGAGTAATATACAAATCTATTCACACATCAAATGCAGTACGACTGCTAAGGTAAGGTTAAAACTTACATCTAAAACTGAGGTAAGTATACGAATAGCAGCGTCGGGAGAGGTTATATTATAATAGTGAATATGAAAAATATTCGCGCATGTTCTTCTTCAAGAAGGTTTTTATGAAAAAGAAATCTGTATGTGAGCATGAAATCGGATGACTTCAGAGTGTTATTCGTAGTATGTACCTGTGAAAAAACTACGAAATCGGTTTAGACGAAGCAGCAACTTAAAAAGGCGTACGAGTTAGTGCTTGTGAAGGTCTCGTCTCTATACCTGTAAGTCGTTATTTAAAGAAATTGAGACCATTACATAGCGATGATTTAGCATCTATCCATGGAAAATTTTTTTTAAACCTATTAATGAAGGCTTCCGCTGAAACTTCGTGAGAATCGATGTGAACACCTTCTAGACACCAGTGCAACTAGTGCGACAAGACATTTGCGAACGGATATGCTGCAAGGAGACATGGAATATGTAAATGTAAAACAAATCCATGTCGTACAGCATATCGATGTGGTAATAGCCATAGACTGTATGCTTGAACTCACAAATTAAATAGTGATTATAAAATGGGTACAGGCCACGATATTCTCCCTGCAAAGCAACAAGATTCAACGACGGAACGAACTTGAGAAAATATTTAACCTACTATGAATAATATTTTAGTAATGAAACCATCAGAAACTTCTCTTTCGTGTGTGAACAACCCGGAAAATTTGTTAATGACTTCAAGATAATCATGTCGATTTTGTGACATGAATTTTAGTACATACAAATATTTTCAAGTAGATTTTGTTATAAAAAAAAAGGTAACATCACGCCATAGTATCCACATTTGTCACCATGTATTCAAGCATACCCTATACCCTACCTACAACCACTTCCTGTCTTGGCCAGTTACCCTACAGTTTACCGACGCTGTCCAACCCTTCGCCAGTGCCGGAGATGTCGAATTATACCATGGCCAACCCCCATCAACTCGTCACCCTCTGTGTTCTCGCCGCTACGCTACATTCTACCCAGTCACCCACCGACAATCTACGGACCATCCACCCAAGAAGATGAACTTCTTCAACGCTACTTCTACTACGACTACTTCTCATCACTTCTCCGTATTTCCTATATAGAACATTTAGTTTCACTCGCCGCCACC
>PNEQ01093585.1:37272-61376 GCA_003012365.1 Medauroidea extradentata | reverse complement strand
ACAGGAGTAATTGTGTGCATAACTAATTGTGTTGTGAGAGTTCTAGTTGATTACTGTTTTGTGTATTTCGTAGCTTTGTGAGCTATTAAATCCAGTACTTAATTTAACTCTTTTATTTGTAATTATAGACCTCTATCCCAAAGAACTCGTGGGATTTGCCCACATATAAAGTTTGTGCTCTCAAACTTGTAACAATATGTTATGCAGTAAAAGTTTTTCCTAAAATGTACGTTTACAAAATATGTTATAAAAATATTTCTGACAAAATTATCAATAGTTTCTGATGTACAACGATAAAAATTATTGTTCCGGAGCAGCTTGTTTTGTTTTTTCACGAAGTTTGGTTCCTGAAGCATCCAAAACGGATGTACGCATTTTGTTATGACCAAAAAAAATGTATTAACAGAGTTTTTTAGACGTTTTAAAAATTTTATTAAAATAATTATTACAGTGTTATAAATTATAAACAACCTTCTTTCATTTACAATTTATATTGTAACTTTCTGACTATTTCTGTAGTTTCGATGACCGTTTTTAACTGTATTTGGTACAGGGAGGTACAGTACTCCCAGGGCAGCAACTTTACTTTCACTTTAAGGGGCAGTGTTAGACAATTTAACTGTATTTTAAGTTTTTGAGCCATAACATTTATTACATTTGTGTTATCAAATTTATTTCTTCGACAAAGTATAGGTTATATTCTTGGTAAACTGCTTGACATAAATAATAGTCGAATCTTTCATTACTTTGTCGTGCAGAATTGTTGCAAGAAGTTTTTCTGAAGTCAATAATTATCTTGCGATGATTCTGTATGACAATTTAATAAAATACTCCATTATTATTTTTGTCAAGCAGTTTACTAAGAATATATCTATGCTTCGTCGAAGAGAAAATTTTGATGATACAATTCGAGTAAAGATTACCGCTCAAAAATTGGAAATACAATAAAATTTTAACACTCCCTCTTAAGAGTGCATAGTAGATAAATAAACGCTGAAAACATCAATTGATTCCTACGCTTTTTTCGAAGCCAATATGGATAAAATACTCATGACAATCCTAGATAATGGTATTTGCAAACTTTATGAGTAAATATTTATCCAGAATTACTAATTCGTTACGCGTGATCTCTTGCGCCGCAGTTAAATGCACGAGGTTCCGGCGTCAGAGATTTTGCCTACGAAGTTCGTAACACTGGAAACAATTTTGTTTAAAACGTTGGCTTTAACTATTGTGTAGGATTGCTATTGTTTAATTTTCGCAAATTGGCTTCAAGAAACGTACAGTTACAGATTACGGCTTTTAGCGTTGAATTATGTACCACGCCCTCTTAACAGTGTTTGCCGCTTTTCGCAGTAAGGTCAAGTTATCGCTGCTCGTAGCGGGATTACCTGGGCAGTTGGCAACAACGCTCGTGGGGCGAGGCCTGGGCTTGAAGCTTGATGGGGAAACGCCCCGCTTGTGTGTGCAGGCTAGCGGAATAATCTCTTATCTGTTGGGCTGGCTGGAGTCTTCCTATAGGAAGAAACATCGATTGTGGTTGCCGCTTCCTTCTGACAGCGACGCAACCTGCTCGCTGCGGCGTTTGTCCGAGATTACTAAAACCACCCTTGCTCGTTTCGTAGTGAAAATTTTCTCTTTCAGGATTCTGTATGATTTTTTATCCAGTATAATGCAGTACTGGCTGTGTATACTGATAATATGTCGGGTGGCTTGTGGGACATTTAAAAAAGGCTTTTCCCCGCCGCTGGCGAAATTTACTTGAGATAAATTCCAAATAAAAATGTCCCAGATAACAATAAAAACTTTCCAGGCCACCTTCGTTTACCGTATAATAAGTAATACTCGAGTTTGTTGTCCGCGTAGGGCATATGTTGTAACGTTATTAAGACTCGTAAGTAATATTGTTAAGGGGCGTTGAAGTAGGTAAAAATGGTAATGTGTTTGCATGAACTAATTCTTTGTTTTGTGGACTTGGGAGAACATTTTCCTGTTAAAAAAAATTACTCATCCAATTTTCTCATAATAACTTTTAAAAAACAAAAATTGTATGGTATTTGCTCGTATAAGCCGCGAAACCTAGCGATTATAATGAACTTAAGTAATTCACATAGAAACTACAGTAAGTATATTGCTCGGGCTATTGCTTGACGTATGTCAAACCCATTGCGAAGTATGTTTGTATTTTAAAAATGCTGAAATTTTGAATTTTCTTTAATAGGAAAAGGGTTTTTACATTCTTCGAGCTGTAGCCCATGGCACGTGTAGTTTCAGTGTGTATTATTTCATTTTATCGTGTGTAGGTTTTCACGACTCATTGCAACAGAAAACATTCAATTTTGATTTTTGAATACCCTTATGATAAACCTTGAATATATATTTGTAAGAGGAAAACGTACTCCCAAGTAATATTTACGAAATTAACACTATTTTATAGAAAAAAATTAATACTACTTTTTTTTTAAATGCTCTCAAAGCAGTAATCGGCGATGTAGAACTTTGTACTTCCACATCGGAACAGAGTTACAAACATTTCAAAGTCTACAGAACGCTGATAATATTCTTTGCAGTATGACTGCAGCTGACGTCATTAACGGCGGGTTCTCTGCGTGGTCTCGTCAGCTGGAGGGGAATTGGTGGTTGTGCGATACGTTATACGTAATTATTTGTCCTATTGATTCTTTAACTGTCATTTCCTAAGTCGCCAAACCGTGTACAGAGCCAAATAGAGGAGCATGTAAACGTTTACGAAATTGCAGTCAATATTACACGAGCATGCGTAAAATGCCAGTTTTTCAGCTAATGTTTACAACGTATTGTTCCACGGGTGAAAATTGATTTAAGCTGATATTCTCACCATCGCTTTTTATGTATGAACATTCTACAACGGCATATTCGTTCTAGTTTAAGAAAAAAACATGCAGTTGCAACACATTTCAAGCGGAGTTGGAGATCAGCCCCGCCATCTTAGAATTTTTAATTTCGTACCATTAAATTCCATACAAAGAGTCGCACTATATTTTACTCTCGACATGCCATGCGTATTACTTCATTAACCATTGTAAAATGTTTACTTATTCACTATCTTTGTTAATTTTTTACTATAACCAGCAGCACGCTTTTGTGCATAACACAAACGTGTGTATAGTGGAAGCCACCTTAAAAGGCAACTCTAGATTAATAGGCTTACAACTAAAAAATTATATATGGCACTTGAAACTTTGGTGGGAAAACAAATTTGGTTGTCAAAACTTTCCTTGTAACCAGAATACCGTCTATAATTTTGGAATATATATAATTAACAATTGCCAATACTTTTATATGATTAGTATTATTCATGCCGTTAAACTATATGAACAATACATAATAATGGTAGGTAATTAACTCTAAAAAAAATTACAGCTATTCTGTATGCTAAATATTTGTTGGTATTATCATCGAAAAGACAATCTGTATTACAATAGAAATATAACTCAAAATGAACACTTTCTAAGTTGTGTCAATATTTGTTTGGAGGTGCGAAATTAGAATGTGTAGCGCAAAATTCCACGTCGATGTATTCGGCAAGGTTCATTCCGTTTATTTTTTCAACGTGAATTATTTCGTTACACGCGGTAAATATGAAGAAGGATGAATTATGGAACGACGTTTTACATGTACCCGCATCAGCTCAGGCAACGGAACACGACCTTGGTGGGCAGTGGAAGGTTTCTGTGGAAGGAAAACCTCTTGCGAGCCAAACATCTTTTCGTTCAAAGATAAGTACATTTTCACTCTGATTCGACAGGCGCCACAACTGTTGAAGGGGAATTTTTTTTATTGGATTTCCCTCCCATCTTGTAACATGCGTGAAAGGAATTTTGTCTGCAGTCGTCACAAAATAGCAACACGGTCGTTAAAGTGACAAAGTATGTGAAAAGAGCAACTTTTTTTCTTTCTACCTCTAAAATAGTTCTAAAAATGTTGTAATGGGATACGTGAGATTCAAAATAATCTAGTTAATATAAGTGTGGGTGTTGTGTAACAAAAGTCTTTATTAGCTTGTACGGAAATGTGTGGTTATATTTACGTCTGCCGGTCTTTTGACATAAAAACATAGTAACTGTTTAACGCTGTCAATTTTTAGTAAAATGAAATGAATGTTTGGACTAACAGAGCGAAGGGACGGTCTTGTATAAATATTTAATATACCTTGACTTTAAGGAGCTGCTGTTGCTGGCTAACGTTTCCGAAATTTATTTTCTGTTGGCAAAGCTAACACAAACATACAGGCCTCATCAAAACATGTGTGCAAAGGCTTTTAAACGTGTTAACACTAATTTGTTTCCCAAACAATTTAGTTGCATGTTTCAGTCTTAACGGATGTTGTTTCTCTTAACTGTCGCTCTTGAATAATAGATGTTATTAAGAGTTTCAATATGGTTATGCCTTTGGCAAGTCAAATATATTTTGTTCGCTATATTTTTCTCAGGATACGGTAAACTGTGTCCAGTTATTTTAACCTCCACACATTTTACCATCTTGAACTTTTCCTTTCTACCCGCGTGTTACGAACGCTTTCAGTGTGTACGGTATTGTATTCATGTGCTGTTCTAATTTGAGGCTTTTTACCTAGCCTCCATCCCTATTATATTTTCCCGCGTTATTCACGTAACACGCGGTGTACGTGTTGCTTTGTATTAAAAAGAAGTGAACGATAATGCGATAGGTAAATTTGTTAATGTACCGCTACTTTGGAAATTTTTTTTTGTATTCTTTACTGGGACACTTCTGATTTGCTATAGTATCATTATTTTCTAGTGGGAAAAAAATAAACATTTGAAGTGTTTTTATTAAGCAGTTAATGACCTTGTGCAGCGTTATGTGGCTAGTAGTCGCTCGCACTACGAAAACGTAGGCTAAAACACTGTGTTACTTGATCACAGTTGGACACATTGGACTTTAAATAAAATCAGGTATTTTCCACAATTATTAATTCTTACGTAAACAATAATATGCATGGCACTCGCTCATAAAAATGATTACGTGTCACAATGATGAACGCCAATAAAATTGGGCGTTTTCTTACTAAACTAATAAACTTGTCGCCGTTATATTTTACCTGTGAAAAATAGAAATGTTTTCCAAGTTTTTTAAATTTTTTTAAATTTTAAATGGTTTATACAATTTTCGTCAACTTAAAAAAAAATTAAAAACAGCTACATGTTTATTTTTGTAAGCAAAAATTTGTTTCTGTTTTTTAACATAGTTTTGAAGTAATCTATGGCGTGTATTTCAGCGTGCCGTATTTAGTTTCAGTATGTCAGTGGGTTTTCAATATTTTTAGGTTCTAGTCACTGCAAATTTTGACTTTCGCAAGCTTTTATGTAAAATTATAAAAACTGAAACATTTGTATGCTCTGAAAATATATTCGCTAGTAATATCTGCAAAACGAACCAGTAACACTAATGCTAACTACATTTGTGTCGAATATAAATTTGTTATAAATTACGACGGTTAAAATTTTACAGTTTTATGTACGTACCTCAATGAAAACTAGCTAATCTACAGAAATAATGTATTTCTTAGAAAGTATAAATGGCGTTTAAAAAAAAAATATATATATATATATATATATATATATATATTGAATTAAATGCCTAAAAGTCTATATAGGAATGTTTAACTCTTTAAAAATTATGAGAATTACTACAATTTTCGTTTTCACTAATGCATGTAAGGTAGTTTTTGCCGTCAACTAATACAGAAATCCTTAAAATTTTGTCTTCGGCGTGCTGTTACGTGAGAACTGTAGGATTTAAAATAATTTGATTGGTGATAATATCACAAGAAGTTACGTATGTAAGTTGAGCATTGTATTACAAACATAAGTAATAAATTACTTTTTGCCAAACAGCTTTAAGGGTGTGTGTACAAGAACTACTTTCTATTTTTTTTATCAAGATGTTTGTCTGCATCTAACGATTTATGTTAGAATTTTCATCAATATTGAATAAGTTATATACATGTAAATAGGCCCTATATTTTAAAAATTGTGAAAACGTTCAAAGTAAAAAGTAGCCAAACATTAAGTACAGATTGAAGGCGAACGAATTGTCCGACTTTAGAGAAATTTCTTCGTATAGCTTGAGCAGAATTTTCAGCGAGGTGTATACTATTGTGAATTATTTATTTATTTTTTGAAGTTTTCATTGCGGAATAGTTATGGTCAAAAAGTTGATAGTTGTGTTTAAATGTATACAAAACTTATTTTCGTATTGGTTCCCCGATTTTGTCACATTTCATTTTATGAGATGTCACAGAATCATGAACACCCATATTACTTGGAAAATAAAAATCGGTATTTGAAGAGCTTTAAGCTGGTCTTTTAGAAGTACTTAAGAGGATCGTGTAGCAATGGTCTGCGCGTGGGAAGTAACGTGTGAATGTAGCCACCTGCTGGAGACAGTGTGTTACTGGACCCTTGCCTGTAGGTGGGTATTTGAGACCCGTCAGCAGTTCGCACTCGCCCTACTGACCACTGCCCACTGCCCACTCCACTCCCAGTTTTACCCACATCTACCCCTGTACCCGCCCTACCTCGTGGTCGACGCCCGCAGCAACTGCCGAACTTTGCCCGCAGTTTCATTCCGTCGCTAGTCGTCGTGTTTGAGGATGGACGGTCCGTGGGTTATGTCAACTTTGTTCGTGGTGCTGTTCTGAGCGCGACCGTCCTTCGAGTAATTGCACTTTTTTCTGTTTGTGTGGGATGGTCGGTCGTCGAACCCGGAAGTTTCCGGTGAAGGTTGATTAGTTTCTGTCGATCGCAAATCACGTATAGTAAGATCCTAAAACAGTCCTTTTATTTTAAAAAGTTACATAAGGTGGAGTTTCTACACATTTTGAAAGTGTTCGTTTGGTTACATGTACGTAAAGGTTGTCTAACATAATCAAAATCATATACGAAGTGTAGAAAACTTTAAATGAAGTATTCTGAAAACTATAACGATGGTCGGGAATGCGCTGTGCTGTTGTGCCAAAATTGGTACAGTGTATACTCACGAGCAAGGTAAAATTGCCACAGGGTATACTCACGAGCAAGGTAAAATTGCTACAAGGTATACTCACGAGCAAGGTAAAATTGGTACAGGGTATACTCACGAGCAAGGTAAAATTGCTACAGGGTATACTCACGAGCAAGGTAAAATTGGTACAGGGTATACTCACGAGCAAGGTAAAATTGCTACAGGGTATACTCACGAGCAAGGTAAAATTGCTACAGGGTATACTCACGAGCAAGGTTAAATTGGTACAGGGTATACTCACGAGCAAGGTAAAATTGGTACAGTGTATACTCACGAGTAAGGTAAAATTGGTACAGGGTATACTCACGAGCAAGGTAAAATTGGTACAGGATATACTTACGAGCAAGGTACGGCAATTTCCTGGTACCAGGTCGCCAACAGAAGGAAAGCAGAAGGTATATATACTGTACTGGGCTGAATCAACGAGAGGGAATACGGCGTCTACCCCCGACTACAGGACTGGGAATGCGTATTTCGGCCTATGCGAGGCCTTGAATTTGTAATACATGCGAGAACCGTGTGTGAAGTGCGGCATAGATTTATGCGCCTTTGTATGCATGTGTTGAGGATAGTCAGTTGTCAGTTTGAATAATGACTGTTGTGTAAGTTGTTGTTGAGAGAGGTTTAGGCCTACGTTGTTTTTGCATGTTTATAAAACTTAATTCCCTAATATGGTTCCTTTCATCAAAATATTTACTGTAAGGTGACGTTTGTGGTTGTGAGGCACAATCAATAGAGTACTAAGGGTACAGCTGACCTGCGCTCAAGGCGCTCAACTGGCGTGTAGTAGTTAGTATTTTACTATTAATCTTTTTTAAATGGGACATTTTATTTTTGGGAAGTGTGGTTTAAAGTTCAACGCGGGTGTTCCTTAAACTGTGTTTTTTCCACGTACGCCAGGCTGAAAATAACAGTTTATATTGATTTTGAGGGGTCCGAGCTTGCAAATTTATTAAACTTAAAGCAACATGGTTATTTAGTAGGCAAACAAGTATAATGCACGTTAAGTAGTTTAGTAAAAAAAAAAAAAAAGAAGAACAGTCGCAAGTCCCTGCAATGCATTTCAAGCGTGGTAAATGATCCCTCAAAGTGTTCGTTCGTCTGCGAGGCTTTGATCTTAAATGTCGCACAAATCCAAGATTTGACAAGTGTTTATCTTTGGTATCTGAATATATCTGACCAATCGAGGTGACGCAGTGGCAAAACATAGAATTATCATTCGAGAGACCGTGGGTCGATTGTACTGTCCTGATGTAGGTTTCCAATTGTATTATGAAGGCAGTCCAAACTAGTGCACTGCAACGGTTGCCGCTTCTCTTCCTGTTGCATAATTTTCTGGCCTTCTGGTTTTGCTTATGGTGACCTCGCTGAAACGCGTAAGTCGCACTAAATACTAGCTGCCATGAATCTTTCTGAAACGAAGTACCGGTATATATATATATATATATATATATATATATATATATATATATATATATATATATATATATATATATATATATATATATATATATATATATATATATATAGTGAGTGAGAGTGTGTTCGTAGTCCACATACAGCTACTGTAACTCAACAGAATTCATGCGTGCAGTCAGGTTATATTTTTTCGGCTGTAAAGTCACGTCTTGTGTTCACAGTTTTATCATACACATAATGTAATTAATTTCTCATCCTCCATATCTTACATAAATGGTAATTTATACCTATGGGTATTTTGCTACAAAATGTTCATGAACATTTTCTGGAAAGTAGAACAGAGCAAATAATATAATTAAATCGAGTTTGGGATTTCAGGCCAAGTGCTTCCTTGCTCGTGATAGTTGAATGCCATTTTACAACGTGTCGTGCAGAATTTTTAAACGAGTGTATGGGTATCGCTTCTTCGAAACAGTCAAGCGAAAGAAAGTGCGATTTTGGCACCGTGGACTGTCGGATGTTTTAATATGACGTCTCGTATATTTTGGGTCGGCAAATTGGGCGCGAACTGTGAAGCGACGGGGTTTTCCCTTTAAAAAAACACTGCAATTTTTTTTCCTCCCTACCATCCCGCCAGATCAAAACCAGAGTTTAATATCCCAGTTGATGGGTATCAAACACGCCTTTTGGTTCCGCGCCAACAAGAATCCTTTACGAGATGGGCCGGTTCCAACTCGCTTGGTCAAGTAGTTGGAAAACAAGGGGTAAAAATAACGTTACGCTTTAGTGCCGTTTTCTCGTAGTTTCCTCCTTCCAATTGCAAACATATCGTTTCATGAGGCCTTGTACGATGCAGACTGAAGCTGATATTCACCTCCTTTGCACTAGGCTACCGGGCCGCAGCTGTTGTATCATCCTTCAGTAAGATGAATGGTATTATTGCTTTTGAAGTCATTCTTGTGGATATTAGTAGACATAGCCAATTATGCCGTGAGACGTTAAGGGTTTTTTAAGTGCGATAAAATCATAATTTTATATCTTTATGAAATAGTATAAGTTTTGTAGACGATACTTGTGAGTACAGTTTTCTCTTACAAAACAATTTTATCTTTGATAGTTTTCTTATAAAACGATGCGACAAAGTCAAAATCTGCTTGTTCTGCTGCCATGCAAATAGTGAAAACCAATTGATGTACTATTTTATAATAATTCACTGTGATATTACATCCCATGAGCAATGCAATAAAGTATTTAAAAGATCATTCTGAGTTTTAAAAAAATTTACAAAAGTATAGGAAAAAAGTTGAAAATTCAGCAATTTTTTTTAATACAAAAACAGTTCATGGGATTTTTTAAACTGTTGTATTACGTAGCTCATTGTATGTTATTTCACTGTGAATTATTTCACGTGCGTAAGTCAATTGGTTTTAACTATTTGCGTGGCAGCGGAACGTGAAAATTTCGACTTTTACGCATCGTTATGAGAAAACTATGCGAGTTAAAATTGTTTCGTAAGAGGTAATTGTACTCACGAGTATCGTCTATAAAACTAACACTATTTCATAGAAATAAAAAATTGTGATTTTATCGCACTTGAACACTCTTAACGTTACAGTATTGTAAAATTGATATGTAATAGTAACGTCTCTTCAAAAGTGGTTACTTAGCCTTGAATAGCCTTAAAAGGCCCAGGAGACTCGGAAGCGACGAAGCTATAAGGGTGACCTTGAAGCATCGCATCGCCACTAGGAGTCAAGTGCACGATTCTGAGTTCCTCACACCTACACCCGTTTAGTACATTTTGAAGTATGGCAGTGTGACAAGGCCGTTTTTTAGCTATGTTGGGGGAGGGAGGGGGGTTGTTAGAAAGAATGTTTTTAATCAGAACGGTGTCATAACAATGACTTTCTGCCCTTGTCCGAAGTGTGTTTTTCTTACATTCGTACAAAGGGCACATGTGGAATAGATTCGTTAAAAACTTGATTCCCTGCACATCGCAAATCTTTTGAAGGCGTGTTAGGCGGCGCTCTTAAGGAGCCTCCCTGCCTGCGTTTCAAATACGTTGCAGCAAGTCACGACCGGGGTTTTTTTTTACAAAACTTAATTTTTTTTCCTTCTGCGTATTCGAACATTCAAATTGTATAATTATACAAGAGTATGCTGGAGCTTAACCGTCATGCCAGATCAGAGCTGTAAGAAGATGCCTTGGTGTTCTGTCGTCTCTGCGCCACTGTTATGCCGTGAAGACAAGTGAAAGACTCATTTTTATAATTAGCTTGAATGTGAAAGATAATGTGCACTTATTTGTTATGCTAAGCAAATTTGCATTTTTTTTCAGGCGCACATATATAATTTTTATTTTTAAAAAAACTTTTGTATATTTTACTTTTTTTTTTTTTTTTTTCGTAATGCAGTTCATCAGTAATCACATATTTCATGTCTATTAAAAAAATTAGGGAAGCTATTTACCATTATTTTAGAAACTGCCACGGATGTGATAAAAGAACGATGGACTCTGTGAAAATGTAATTCTGTTTCTCGCAATCATTAGCATACATAAAACAAATTGGTTTCAAAAACTAGTCAATGGTCTATGATTCTACTCTAATGTTCTTTCTTTTATCCTTAAATAGATTTTTTAAGTTCCCAGTTTCTTTTACTGAACCGGTTGTTGTATGGATATTTAATTTTAAATAACCCGGACTTATGAATTTTTTTTTTTTTATGCAGCGTAAATAATGTTTCGTTCGGTAAATGTGTTTCCGATGCAAATGTTTGAAATTGGATATTCACGAAAATTTGAAGATGTTTCACATGTTAAGATAAAGACAATTTTTAAGGATTCCAAAAATGTTTCGGTTCGTCACGTTAGGTGCATAGTTATAGAGGTGGCTACTGAGAGCAGTGTAAAACACGTTGCCCAATAATTTATTTGTCATTGCGATATAAAAAACTTTTATATTTCTGTGAAATCATATTTCAGCAGGACTTGCTGATAAATGGTGTGCTGTTGAATGATGTAGACGGCTGACAAGTGGTATTTACTGTGAAACAAGCCTAATATTGCACCTTTTCTACTATAATCAAGCCCGCAAATGTCCTTTATCCGAAGGAAAATTTTTGAACAAATTTATGTACTTTTTGTTGCTAATTATTTTTTTAAACTCTGTTCTTGTGTTGGAAAACATTTTCGTCGGTCGAATGTTATGTAATACTGTCCGTCGAATGCTATGTAAAGGCCAGTTTACACCGAAAAAATAACAGTAACAATGTTACTTACAAAATGTTAGTTACAAAATGTTATCAACATTGTTGGTGACAAAGTTATTAACATGTTTCTAAAATTCATAACTTTTGTTGCTAGCAAATGTTATCAACAAAATGTTGGCAATAAATGTTATTCACATTTTTTATAAATATTAACAAAGTTAATAACAAAATGTTGGCAACAATGTTGATAACATGTTGTTGTCAACAATTTTCAAGCATTTTTACAACATTGTTTATAACTTTGTTGAAAACACGTGTTATTAGCAATGTTATCGTTGGTGTAAACTGGCCATTGTACTGTATTTGAAATTTGTTTGGTCATTCAAATGCAAAAGTGATTTCAGGACTGACTTTTTTCCTAGTTAAAAATTGTGTATTTTTACGTTGCATCGGAGTTATTACAGCTTCGCAAAATTTAGGATTTCCAGAACTGACAGTTTGCGTAGCTGTGATGGCCTCGATTTTAACACATTACGGTGTGTTTAAATAGTCATTCTCGAGCTTACTTATAGTATTTTCGTATCAAATTATTTTTTTAATGCTAATGGCCGCACGTGTGGGCGTGGAAAGGCCTCGCTTGCCGTATTTGATTGCCCGCGAATGCAAATAAACGTGACCCGCAATACATTTAGACGACGTATTTACGAAGGCTATAAACACCTTGATGTATTTACTCAGGCGTCAGTGTTTCTTTTGGAGCGAACTCGGCGCCATACCGTGGTCCGTGTACGTCCTTCTTGCGTTTCTGCGGCCCAGTCCCGAAGGAATACAAACGTGACCTTGACGCCGTGACCTCTAGGGGGGAAATGTCGGCGGAAATAAACCTGGGGAATGATTTATCCTAGGCGGCGAGCTCCGTGCCGGCCGCACGTGCCAAGCTCCACGTGGCCTGGCCTATGTTTTCTCGCGTACCAGAATTCTGGTACAACGTTACACGATTTACAACGCTACCTATACCCCAGAGACCTGGCGAAAAAAAAGGTTGAGAATCTCATGTTAAGACCATGATCATCATTTCTCATGCTTTTAGATAATATATTTTTACCCTAAACAATAGCAGATATCTAAAATAATGTACACAGTTTTGTTTATTTAAAAAAAGTGTTTACTATGTCATCTGTTTTTTTGCAATACAAAATACACGATGGTTTCAGCTAATTATGCTATTAAGGACATTCCCATTAATCAAGTAATTAGCCAATTCTGTATAATTTTTTGTGTATAAATATTGAGACTACCTATTAAAAACAATTTTTAACAAAACTGTGCGACAGAACAGCCTTTCGGTACTTGCTCTTGTTTAGGGATTATAAAAAAATGTCTTATCTTGAAATCAGTAAAAATGAAGGATCACATGGACTTAAAATATATTCGATGGGGCCTCTGCCTTTCAAGATATTGTTTCAGGACTCAAACCATGTTCTGCATTGAGTAGATATATTTTTTTTCTACCTTCCGTTTTGCTGTTTGCACCTTTTCCAAGTTAACAGTGTTTGCGCTATCGCTTTTCTCAGTCGTGACACGTTTGTTTGTTTATGCAGTTTGTTTTATCCGATAACCTTACTCCGGCAACTTTTTATCGGAAGTAGTTGTGTGTGCCTCAAGTACCGGCGGCATCTTGCAAACAAGGCACCGAGATAATAGGATGTTTGCAGGATGCTATGTGATGTGGACCCAACGTCTGATTATTTCCCTTCGGGTAAACGACTCTCCTGTTTCTTGAACAATCGGGTCTGTCTAACTACCGCCAGTGTGTCCACTGATGCATTCATACGATAATCTACCAATTTATTATACTGTTTTCTACTGAAACGTTTTGTGATATGCGTCGGAAATTTGATTATATATATCTTCATATGACGGTGGTGGTGGTTGTGTTGGTAAAGTTTTCAGCAGTGGGTGAAGTTTGAACCTCTGGGGGAATCTTCCTATAGTGAATGGCCACTTTGAATATCATTTCGCCAAGAAGAATAATCGAAAATGCATATCGCTTCGTGTCCTCTGAATTGAACATTAGAAGTACGGTGAAATATGTGCTTTGCATTCGTTACTTGGGTGGCCATTGGCAATAAGCGTTTATTCTAATCTGCATAACGTACGTGAGATTTGTCGGTTACGGAACAGCGTTCAAAGTACTTTACACGCCCATTACTCATCAGATATTCCAGTGTAATACTTGTTCATTCGCTGCCAATAAATGGCAAATATATGTGGTTAGAAGTTCCTTTTTATTTGTGACTATCTCCGTGCAGAACCTTTAAAATGTGTATGCGTTTTAATGTTATGTCATAAAATTAAGGGCGTCGCCTACCACATACTCCAAATGCGTTGCAGTGCGTTCGTAAATAGTTTTTTTTTTATGTAATTGTGCCAGTGTATGAAAAGAAATCACTCGGGCAAGTGCAGAAAGTCAGTGTTGACACCATGTTCATTAAAGTTACTTTTTCTAAACGTTCCAACATAGCTAAATATTGCCTGTACTTCAAAATGTACTAACAGGATGTATGTGAAACTCGAGATTGAAACATGCACTGAATTTTGCTACAGACTTTCCATCAAGAAAATGATATTGTCACCGCTTAAAGTTCCGTTGTAAAAATGGATCGGCGGATATATTGCACACTAGTCCAGCGCTTGTCTCGTTGTGGCAATGCAGCGTTTGATGCGCGCTTCATGGTCGCCCTTATAGCTACGTCACTTCTGTGCCTCCAATGTCTCATGTAGGCAAGCTGTCGACGAGACTGTATGCCAGTTCAGTGACTTGCGCCTAGAGGCTAGGGTGATGCTTAGAGACCTGAAAAATTGGCGGTTCACTGGCCTGTAGGCTAGCCTTCAAGAATATATGTGCACTCAAACAAACAGCACCTGTTCATTAACTGCTCACTGTCACAGTGATATTGACCTGCATTTAGTTACATTTATATTATTGGCTCAGCGACTTCCACGAGGTGTCAAATAAGTCAAGGACCAACTATGAAAGTGACGCGAAATTACAGTTGTTGCTGGAATTATAGCTTGTACCTTAATTAAGGAGAACCTGAATGTTTCAGGTCCCTAGTGATTCTTGTTGCGCGTGGCGTGTCTTCCTTAATGTTGGTTCACGATTAAGAAACATAAGCACCGGACATGTAACAGTAGAAACTTTGCACGATCAGACACCTTGTCGAAAATTAATTCACAATTTAATTTTTACTGTAATGTTTAGCCAATGGCATTTTTTTCGACGAATCTGACATGGCCTATTCGTTGTTGAGAGGACAACCGAAGGCCATTGAAATAAGTTTGGAGTGGAATCGTATTTGGAGATAATATGAAATATAGAAACATAGTTTCTAACATTAAAATTTGTTAATCTACCTTTGTTTTGTTTTTTCTTGTGTATTTTTTTTTTTTTTTAGGTTAAATCAACATGGTGGACAGTAACAAAATAAATTCCTGTTATTTGTTGATATGCTATCATACGCCAAAAAATAAAATAAATAAATTGTGCCATTTCTTATGTCAGCATCTCTGTGCACACCACCTCATTTTTGCAATTGTGAATCGGTTGGTAAGAATACTTAAGAGGTTAGTTATTGTGCGAACGGCCTATGTTTAGAGACGTGTGAAATTCACGTTATAGTTTGGTAGCAGACTAGTCTTCATTTTCCTATACATAAGAAAGCATAATCTGCGATTCAATTGGCTATTTAAGTGTTGTCATTTACGTTTGTTACTTCTTTACAGAGATTTGCCTCTCTACCGTGTAAGCATTCTCCGCGGCAAGTCACGACAATATCGGCCAGCAGGAGACGTCGAACGAGCCTATAGTCACTTGGAGTCTAGTCAGTTGTCAGAAAATAACGTGAATTTTGCTTGTCTCTACCTATGTTCTATGATTACTATTAATAATAATAATGAAGAGTTGAAATTCAAAAGGGACTGAGTGCCAGAATCCATATTTTCACGATTAGTCTATCAAAACGGTCTGTATCATAGCCTACGATCTTTAAAAAGAGAGGTGAGGCAATACCATTATTGTTGTACGATTTCCATAAAAATGTAATAAGTACCATATCTACTGATATTCAAGAGGGAGTAAGTGCCATGGATAATGATATTCAGAAGGAAATAAGTGCCGTGTGTAGTAATACACTGCCTGTGTACATTGGATTTCGATGCTGTTTTGTTTAATTTTGACGGTCTATATACGTTCGATTTTTTGATAGCCAACAATGTCAGCATGATCTATTCTTGCTATTTAACTATTTTTTCTCGATAAAATGTATGAGTGTATATGTTTTTTTTTTTTTTTTTTTTTTTTTTTTTTTTAAAATGTTTGTTTTTTTTTTTTTTTTTTTTTTTTTTTTTTTTTTTCCTCGGAAGTAGGTTTTTTGGCACTTAGTCCATTTTAAATTTCAACTCAACAACTGCAAACCCACCTTATCGCTTACGCACTTCCAGGCCTCAAACGCAGGCTTCTACCTGCTAAGTAACGGAAAGATACAAATTTGTCTGGGTAGGTGGGGGGTAACCAAATCTACAATAGTAGTTCTGTGTTGTGAATAAATAGTCTATGCCACTGAAGACTTGTGTAGTGTGAAATTATCTTCTACTCGAGTATTTTGTATCTTGCAACACTTCCGTGGAAGTTGTTCCCCCCTTAGCTGACTCCGGCCGACAAACCGACCCGGATTATGATTGGCGGAGCCGCGCGATAATGGGCGGAACTGACGTCACGTCCTCGGCCTGTCACCGTCCTGGTTCCGGCCGCGTCTACAGGTGCTGGTGTCATTCGTCACTCGAGCGCGACGCCACTATGGAAGACCCGCAAGTCCCGAAGATATTTTGTTTAGCGCAATTTTCATTTCCATGTTTTAATTTTATATTTGTACCAGTTATTTTTTTTTTCTTATTATAGATACAAAATGTGACAAAAATTTTCTCTTATTTTATTTTTTTTATCTCGGATAGTTTTTTCCAAAATTTGTGTGTTTCCGTTTTAAAGACGACACTAAAACTAATTCACTCACCAAACTGAAACAATTCACAATGAATAACGATCTTGTAGGCTAAAAATCCAGCTATTTTAAACCACAAAACAACAAGTTTTGTCGTTTTAAAAAAATTACTGAATTTTTCAAATTTTAATTGTAGATACCAGCATTTTTATTTAAACAAAAAAAAAATACTCTGTTTTTTTTTGTACGTGGCATTGTAGCCTGCGATATCTTTATCCACTGTGAATTCAGTGAGGTGCTACGAGCTACGTCGGCCGGCACATGTATTGTGATATCGCCTCTACGCCCAGAGTTGTAAATGTGCTTGCATTGTTCCCGCCGTAACGTTTTTATTGTGGGACTTTAAGCAGTGACCCTATCATTATATTTGAACGCGTCACTGTATCAAAGTCCAATGTACTTGTAGACCTCAATTTCGAACAAATCCATTACATATATCTTGAGAAACAACCGCGTGAAAAAGCCGATATTAGCCAAGTTTGAGAGCTTTAAAATAATGGTCCCAGTGTGCGTGGTGTCTTGAAAGTCACATTCACAAGTAGTCGGAAGTGTGGTTTATTTTCATATGTAAGCAATGAGGACGCACGCTTACTGGTCTCTGAGAAAGAAACGTAACTCCGAATACTCTGCACGCAGTTCGAGCGCCAACCAGGCGGCCACCTTAAGAGCGTGTGGTAGATAAATAAACTCTGAAAACATCAATTAATTCCTACGCTTTTTTCTAAACCAATATGGATAAAATACTCAATAGCAATCCTAGATAATGTTATTTCCCAACTTTATGAGTGTATACTTATCCACAATTACTAATTCGTTACGCGTGATCTCTTCCGCCGCAGTTAAATGCACGAGGTTCGGGCGTCAGAGATTGTGCCTCAGAAGTTCGTAACACTGGAAACAATTTTGTTTAAAACGTTGGCTAAAGCTAGTGTCTAGGATTGCTATTGTTTAATTTTTGCAAATTGGCTTCAAGAAACATACAGTTATAGATTAATGCTTTTAGTGTTGAAATATGTACCACGCCCTCTTAAGAACTGAGTTGGTCCATTGACAGTGTTTACCATTAGAATTTGTCCTGTGACACTTCTTTTCTAATCATTCTGTATTATGCGTTCGTACGACTAGAACCTTTCACACTTACAAATACCTTTTTATGGTAAAATTATAAACTGTATTGACGCTAAACCTTTATGAACGTGCTCCCATCGTAATTAGGGTAAATACAAAATTCAGTAATTTGGTAACGTTTAGTTTAGACGTAATGTCTATAACCGTGCCTTTCTATTTTTAGCAGGCTTTTTTAATTCTACGCGCTCGCAATTATCCTTAAAAACAATGAGTAAGCTTAGTACACGTTAAAAATTCACTGATTGGAAAGTTTTTATAACAACTTGGATTGAAAGTACTTGTCTGAATAGTTGCCGATTGTAATGCAAACACTTGCAGTATCGCCTGGTGCTTAAAATGCTTTAAATTTGTGGAAGCATTATCTGAGAATTGTTAACCACAGGTGGATATACTAAATAATTTGCATTTTTTTTTTTTTTTTTGCTGAATATATCGTTAGGTGTCGTTCATGTACGGATGCGTATTTTGTCGTAGTTATCTGCGTGTTTAGTAATAAATGTGTACAACAGAGGAGAATTCGTGAAGAAAGAGGCGGAGTTAAGGCTTTCTTACGGAGTTCTGCTGTGATTTCGAAAATATTTTTTATTGCTACCTAATACTCAGATCAAAATTTCGCTGCAAAGTTTTGACACTTATATGTTATAATTTGTTGCTGAATTTTTTTGTAGAATTATACTGAATGGTTTTTTAGATTTCATTTCCCAAAGTACCACGTTTTTCGTCGTGAAAATAAGCAAAAATGAAGGAAATTATTTTTTTTTTGCTGGCGAATGGTACATTATTTTAAAAGACGCGTCCACAGTATTGTGCATCGTGTGATTGCACATTGACTCAAATGGGTTAGAATATAACAGAATCCCTCTGCAAAAAAAATATTGAGTTACTGGCATCAGTCTGAAAAAAAACTCGGGAATAAGCCCTTAATTCAGAATTAGTGAAGGCTAATGCAACTGAGATGTTGAAGGAAGCTGTAGTAAATTTGTGCGTGATGTATATGTAAAGACTTTGTAACTGTATGCAGTTTGGAGTGTAGTTATTTCAGACGACACTTTGTCAGCGTGATATGTCTTGCCGTTTAGTTTTAACTGGCTCGTTGTCATGGGTGCGTGTAGCACACATCCTCTGGCAGCGTCGTTCCTCGTCATAAATCCCTCTCCCGTTGAGAGCTTTGCGCTTAGCTTGCTTTCACTGCCCGCAGTTCCAGACAATTGGCTTTTTACGAGGCATCGATTACGAGCTTGCCGAGTGCTCGTTTCTTCCCGGCAGTCGCCGACACTAGTACTATACTCTCCAGAGCAAGTTTCTGGTGCTCTCTTGTCAGAGGGATTCTGTTATATTCTAACCCATGAACTAGTGCACTTACCTGGCCGCCGTGTTTTCTATTAAGACCAAGGGTCCCTACTTATGCAATTTTATTAAGTTTTATTTTCTAAATCCTGAAAGTGAGCATATATCACAAAGCAGTTACATAGAAATGTTGGCAATTATTTGTAGCCTAATTTTTTTCCCCAAAAGATAAGTTTTTTTTTTAATTTTGGCTAATTTTTTATTTAAGAAAACTTAACTAAGGCTATAATTAACCAAATTTATAGACACTTGTGTTTTAAAAAAAAAAATAGGCTACATACTACAAACAATTTTCAAAATTTCTATGTAACGGTTTTGCGTTATCGGCTTCCTTTCAAGATTTGAAAAGTTAAACTCGGGGGGGGGGGGGGAGAGAAAACAGTATAAATATGAACCCGTGGCCTTAAGACAACGGCTATATTTTTACAATAACTAAGGTATTTTTCTATGAAAACAATTTTCATCCCGAAGAACCACTATATTGTTTTGCCACGAATATACTATAATTTGTACCTATTTTTGGTAGCAATAAACCGTATAGTTTTTCAGATTTTTGCACCCTAAATATGACCAATTTTGTTATGAAAACGTATAAAAGTCGAGCTATTTTTTTTTTTCTGCGAACGAACTGTGCATTAAAATAGATCGCAGGCTTTCGCGGCCGTTGTCTGCATTTTCTTGGCTTGTGGGTGTGAGCCGCGTCTGAGGACTGTCTTGCGACGTTTCGGCAGTCGTTGCAGCTGCCATCATCAAGACAATCCTCAGACGCGGCTCACACCCACAAGCCAAGAAAATGCGAACTGTGCATTATTTTGCAAAACGCCTTCATAGAATTGTGTATCGTTAAGACTTCTTAGACTTGAATTTTTTTTTCATAGCATTCCGTTAAAATAGTTTACATTTTTGCACTGTTGTGATAATAAAACTGCCTAGCACGGTCTTAAATAAATAATTAGGGCGTATAGGCCCAGGAGACCGCGTGTCTCTACAAGGAGTCTCCTTGCTCAGCTTCAGTCATGTTTCTTAGTACGGGTGGCGTGCAACCCATTGCAAACACCCCACCTGGATGAAGGGCCAGACATGAATAAGGGATGACGTGAAATGATACAAGTGAAATAGCGACGGAATGCAGACGCGGGGGAAACTGGAGTGCCCCGAGAAAACCCCCGCTGGCCAAGCATTGTCTTCCACGTTTCTCACATGCGAAAAATCCGGGATCAATTTGGTGGGAAGCTAGTGGGCCTTCGCGGCCCCACAGTTAGTCTACTGTTTCGAAAAATTAAATTGTTGATTTAGTTTCGAGAATTGTATTTCTCAACTTTGTAAAGGTGCACGCCGCCGTGTTAAAGACTATTTCGGAAGTGGCCGTGTTTCAATAAAGTACAACTTTTATTGTGTTGAAACGAACGTAAATTCATGCTTTCTGCACTGTAAAGAAAATAAGTCTTAACTGAGAATGTATTTCGTAGAGTTTTATTTGCTGTACACTTATTTATTTATGCCAAGAAGAATCTTAGAATTCAATTAGTCAGAGAAATTAGTTGTTAAACCTCAAAATCTGTTCTTGTAACAAAATATATGTTTGCAAAATTAGAAAGCGTAACCATGTACTTGTACTGCAATAACGAAGAATGTAATTTTAAATGCTTATTTTATTCTGACCATGAAACTGAAATACATGTACCGTAATTATTTAGAGAAAAATAATTTGTGACTCTCCAGGATTCGAACCTGTGCCTTCTGCATGGCGACAGCGAACCTTACCGCTAAAGTACCTTAGCTTAACGCATGTTATTTGCTGTTTTTTAGTTGCATATTATATTTATTGTAGGCCCACAGTTCATTGGTTTATCTTTTTTAAATTTTATTTATGTAGCACATAATCAATACAAAATATTCCCTTTATTCCTGCGAAATTCGTGCGGAAGGACAAGATGTGTTTATAACTATATAATGTCCGGCAAACCTCTGGCTTTGCTGAACTGCAAATATTACGTACGTTTTCTTTTCACAAAGAAAACCCTTTGGAACATTACTACAAAAACATTATTTTAAAAGGAAATCCTTTATACTTTTACAATTGTTTGTAAAATTACAGAGAAATTACTTACAATTGGGGCCATGGACTTTTCGCGAAAAGAATTTTTGCACAGTTTGTTACAGTGTGACGTTTACATCCGCAGTTCTGTTTCATAGTCTGTGATTGTATGTTTCAACTCTCATATCGAGGGGTTAGAAGTAAAACTACCCAAGTCTTTTTTCTCCGAAATTGAGATATTGCAGCCAAGTACTGTGAATATCACTCTCCATGTGTGAAGTACTCTTATTTTCAGCTTTGTAGAATGGTTTGGTTAATTTTGGCAAAGGTTTTCCGAAAGTTACTGAAAATGGACTTCTAAACCCTCGATATGTCCTGCGGTTCTACCCGGAAACAGACGTCCGCTGTTGCAGTAACCTTACTGTTTTTGGCACAGTCGAATGAGAGACGTCACTTCACAAGGCCACGTCACAGACTAAATAGTGATACAGACGTGAAATGACGTGGCGGTTCGGCCGCTGATTGGCTGCCCAAGGCTGTTGATACCAGCCCCGTGTCTGTTTGGCTCCTATATGTTACCTCATTTTTCCTATTGGCCTGGTATTCCGGCTAACAGGGCAGTCACCTTACGCTGATTGGCGGTTGGCGTTTCCGCCATGCTGCTGTCCAGGGGAGCCATTTTGCTGGCGTGTGTGACTTAGTTCGCTGTCCTGGCTATTTCACTTCTGTATTCCTAAATATTCTGTAGCCTCGCTGTTAATAACTAGAGACCCCTGTTTTTCGCGAAAAGAATTTTCCCCCAGTTTGTTTCAGTGCATATTTGCAATTCTGCTTAATGATTATTGGCAGCGTGTTTATGTGAAGATCCGTATCTCATTTGACTGAGCCAATTACAATAACGTTCATGCAACAACACACGTCTGTGATTTGCCGGTGGAACCCCAAGGCTCGTGAGAGTTAAAATATCCGATCCCTTACCACGAAGCAGAACTGCAGTGGTGCGCGTAAAACAAAGTGGGACAAAATTATTTTCGTGAAATGTTCAAGGCCCTACTTAAAATGTTCACAAGAAAATACAACGGCGTGTGAGTTGGTTGCAAGGGACGCAGGTGTTTGCTGTCTAGTGTACAATCTAGGTGCACGCAGTAACCGTCGTGGTCTGACTGAACGCAATGCGGCCAGTCACACTGGCTAGTTGCAAGTCATCCATTAAGACTCGTACTTTGACTTCGGCTAAATATTAACGTTTCATAGGCCATGAAGAAGCAGCGCAGCCAGGCAAAGTTCAGATCGCAAACCTACGTACTTACCTTACAGCCATTCGCAGATAGCAGAAATATGTTGGGAAAGGAAGAGCAATTCAGTCTTGACTGCGAGTATCATCTAAAAGTTCTCGTTCAACAGTCAGCAGAATGTTTAGTCGATAGCTCGTTAATCACTGTTCAATTGTCGTAAGAACAGTCCAAATGAGTCGGTCAATTCCAAATCGTATTTTGTTCCGCATTCAGCAAAACTTAGCCTATGAGTGGTGACAAAAAAAAAAAGACGATTTAATGCTTTTCATCCCATAAACATTAAACTCCTTTTCAGTTGTTATTAGTTGTTCAGACGATTAGTATATTTGGCTTTATGAAATTTAAAACTAAATTGTTACAAAAATGTGTTGGGGCCATAGACATGAGTAGAGATAGGGATAGAAAAAAAATTTGCAGAACTTTGTTTTAGTGCCTTACGTGCGCACATGCATCTCGGCTTTGTGGTCAGTGATTTGATTTCGTAACACTCAGCTTCTTGAGGTTAAACCCGCAAATCACAGACGTGATGTGTGGCATTTATCCGTATACTGATTGGCACAGTCAACTGAATAACAACTCTACACGAAAGACTCTTGTCAATAGCCATGAAGTTGAGTTGCAGGTGTGCACGTAAGGCACTGAAACAAAGTGGGGCAAAAATCTTTTCACCAAAAATTCCTGTACCTAGACGTGTGCAAGGATATTACCATGGATGTTTTGAAATACTACATAGTGCAAGAGACGTTTAGGGAATGTTTATTGTAGCCTTGAATTCGTATGTAGACTCGGTGACTGGAAGTTAGGTAGGCCAAACCTTTAGTAACAAGACTGTGGTTTCGTGCACTTTCCTTCTCAGTGTTTATGGCCGAGCCCGGTAGTAGAATTATAGTACGCTTGGCAACAATGTAGCCGTGGGACAACGCCCAGCACTGTCAGCTAGTTTCACGCTATTGTCTATTGACTCTGGTGAGATCCTATCACTCAGGCTGTCGTGCCGCTTTCTACATTGCAAGTGCGTGTCTCCTCGTTTCTTCCTTTGTGAAACGCCTGTTAGCTTCGTTTACTATTATCTCAGTTTGCAGCGATCGGTAGAGGATTGTAATTAGCATTTGATTACTAGCACGTTGTGGTTTATCAGACACCTCTGTCTCCCAATGCTACAGTTTTTTCGTCAGTTTGTGTGGCCTCTACGCGTTTACGAAGGTGCAGTGTAAAACACGTGCACGTGTTCTTCACTACAATGTGAGCCGACCATCGTGCATTACCTACTTACATGTTGTAAATAAACACAAGGCTCGGTGGTCAGTGGGTGAGTATCGTGTGAACATAGTTTGTTTATAATCCCGTATGTCACGCGTTAGGGGCTCGCTAGGGCCTCCAAAAGAAGGGCGGTGATGCTTGTTGGCAAACATCCTGTAGACTGCAGGACGACACATTACAGTATTCAACACACACACAGACACACACACACACACACACACACATATATATATATATATATATATATATATATATATATATATATATATATATATATATATA
>PNEQ01093585.1:0-37172 GCA_003012365.1 Medauroidea extradentata | reverse complement strand
ACCCCTATCTTTTCTCCCCGCCCTGGCTTCACCCCCAACCCCTCGTCTTTTCAGATACTGAAACTCTTATAAACAAAGCGTTTATGGTCGTGGGTTCATGCACGTTTGATGTGTGTCACGTGACTTGACTGATGTGGTACCATTCGTACATAACTGTGAACTGTTTGAATGCCTCGTCTGCTGTGTATTCACACTGTTTGCAAAGAGGCATCACACATCAGCTCCTTTCGCCGGGGTGTGGGGGAGGGGGGCAGACTCGTATATACCGTGTTTCCGAACTTGTGTTTATGAGCAAAGTATGTACACTATATATATATATATATATATATATATATATATATATATATATATATATATATATATATATATATACACACACACACACACACACACACACACATACATGAGATGGTGGGAAATCGCTAAAATATTTTATGCTAGTGTATTCTTCACACCAGACAGAGAAGCGGGTGTTTGGTATGTGTTTTGCTAAATGCTACACTCGCAGTCCATTCTGCACACGTATTATATTTATATTTAAAATAGTTGATTAAATGGTCGCCAGTTGAAATTTCGAATACGGGTAAACGTTTCTGGAGTAAAATTAAAATTTCAAACACTCAGAACTGAAATTGTTACTCTTCCACCTTACCCGCGTGAATTTTCATAAGCGCTAAAATACAACACGATGTAAATAATTAGTTAACCAACGTCGCGACGGTGGTGTGGCACGGTTTAGTTGTTTGCAGACCAATCACAGACGTTCATTCGTGGCGCACCAGAGTTATCATTGGCCCAGTCAGATAGGTACTCGCCAGTAGTGAATAAAGACGGGAAAAATTCACGCGTTCACCGACCTGTCGGCTAGCCTCCAAGAATATATGTGAAATCGTGCAGACTGCAGTTATTTATTAGCTGCTCGCTGACAGTGAAATGGGCCTGTATTCAGTTACAGTTTTATTATTGGCTCAGCTACTTCCAGGAAGTGTCTAGTAAGGAAAATCGCGGGAATAGTTGACTGTCTGCTAGGCTCCAACGTGATGTATATAACACTGAATGTTTCATATCAACATTGGACATCGTTTATTTGTAGCATTTTCTCTCTCTACAACAGGCCCAGTTAGAACTGCACAGCTTGGACACACAGCGTGTGTGATTTGTCCCAAAACTGTTCGCACGTGTCACTATTAATATAATACAGTTTATTGGAGACTATTTTTAACATTTTCGCGATCTTCCAGTGTCTCTATCTATAGTTGCTGGAATTATAGCTTGCACATAAAAGAAACCGCGAATTTTTCAGGTCTCTTGGTAATGAGAGAAAGACGCTAGAAATGAATACGTCATATTGAAGCCTAACAAATAGTCAAATTTTCCCTCAATGAATCATGATCATGACATTGCATTTCTTTTGGTTCTTTTCTTTCCAACATTGAGATGGAACTTCTTTGATGTAGGCCCTACACATTCCCAGTACTTATACATATAAAGGTATATATGTACACCAAAGAACTCAACACTGGAGTTTTCCCCCCGCCCTTTTCAAATACTCACTCTTCCTGAGCTCATTAGTGATTGAAAGGTCGCGTTCGAGTCCCACCCACCTCCCTGCCCGTATCTCCAAGTCCTTCAAGATGCGAGTCAAACACGCTACCTCATGACCTGAAAGGCTTTGTGACCACACTATATTATTTCAGTACACAATGTCGGGAAAGTACTCGGTGAAATCACGCAAGCGTCCAGTAAAAAATTATTCAGAAATAATCTTGGATGTATGCACATTGTGAAAATAGCTAGGCATAAAAATATATACAATTCGAAGAGGAAAACAGTAATTCAAATCGTTTTGAAATATATATTCACAAATAAATATGAACTATTAAACTAGCTTTTTTTTTTCTGAATAACTGCGATGAGTATTCAGACTGATTTAGCATTGGGTATTTTGCTAACGCAAGTGAAAGGCTAGTACACTTGTATCATATTTCGTTTAAAATCTTCACTAATGTACGGAATTTCTCAAAAGAATATTTTCTCAGCGTTATGCATTAAAGAGCCAACCAAATATTTCATATTTAACAAGATAATATGGACTGACAACCGTAACTTTTAATATTGATGAAACTGTCACAATTTTATAGTTAAGCGTAACATTAATTATATTGTATTTTAACTGGGCAACATCGTTCTCTATTAACTATCAATTTTTGTTACATGACACAGTCTAGTTATAAATTGAGTAGAGCACTTTCTTGGCATGACCACGTGGCAAGGTGTTGGTTATATTTAAGCGTGAGCTACAAAACATTTACAGCCAAATAATTTCCGCAAATTGAAGCCTGTACCGCGTTATTGTTTCGGGTTAATATGCCTCTATACGTTTATTTGTTAGCTTACAAAGTGTACATTTTAAAGTGCGTGTTTCTTTATTGTTGCTTTTTTATTAACCTTAATAACTAAAGCGTTGAATTTAGATGTATATTGTGTCATATTATTTTATTATCATCATCGTCCCATTGTTACCTCAGACTTCTCTAATTCGTTATAAAGTTTATTTTGCTCTTCTTTTTTACATAAGCACACTGTAAGGGTTAGTGTGCAAAACTGTGAGTTTATACGCGAGTCCAATGTTACGTTTATATTTTTAATTTCATAATTTAATTTTTCTACGTATAAATTGTTTTAAAAACGGTGAAACCTGCGTGTACATTTATCTTGATTTTACAAATACATTACTACCTCTTCCCCAAGTTCGATTCCCGGTCCTACCATTCGTATTTCAATTTTTCCCCCGAAATAATTACGTTCGAACACTGCACTACAGATGAATAGGTGCCACGGTAAGGTCAACCTTTTATAAATGCACATTTTGACAAGTAGCACAGAAATTATGTACCTTTAGTTCCGAATAAATGTACAGCACTAATTGTAATATTTTCAGTGTCTTTTGTGCAACAGTTGGGTTTATAAAAGTTTTAACTTACCTAGTGACACTTACAGGTAGAGGTGATGAGTAGAGACGTGCAAAATTCGCGTTATTTTCTGACAGTTGGCTAGACTCCAAGTGACTATAGGATCGTTCGACGTCTCCCGCTGGCCGATATTGTCGTGACTTGCCGTGGAGAATGCTTGCACGGTAGAGAGGCCAATCTCTGTAAAGACGTAACACACGTAAATGTCAACACATAAAGTTCGTGGTCAATTGAATCGCAAAGTATGCTCTGTTCTGTATAGGAAAGTGAAGTTTAGTCTGCTACCAAATGATAACGCGAATTTTGCACGTCTCTAGTGATGAGTTATCGCGGGAAAACTTGACTGTTTGCTGGGTTTCAACGCACGTTCAGCTGACCAGAAGATTACTAGCGTTCCCTGTACGTGGAACTGTTACCCTATTTGACTGAGGCAATAATAATCCCGCTATTGTAATATTTGATGGATGTTATTGTTCTGCAGATTGCTACATTGCCAGACGTACAACAGCCTATCATATATGTTGCAAGAAACTGCAGCGTTTTCAAGGGTATGTTGGCACAAAACATAATCGCGATGCACCATCAATTTCGCAAATTTATTTCAAAAAACGTTACATTTCAAACTTCTGTACACATTCATTACTTTCGTGATTTGGTCAGTGATGATGAATGTCTCTCTTGAGGTCTGTGAACCAACCGCGGACCTGCAAAGAAAGCGCTCGCTGACTTCAGCGCTACCTTGTCACATGTACAACTGGCCACTCACTGGAGAAACAGCCAATAAACGTACAGCTGAAGACACAGTGTACATAGGATTGTGGAATCCAGCCTGATGGTTGTTGAACCCGCAAAAGTTCCGGGGGTCTAACCATCATCTCTACCTATAGTCAAGTGTGTAAATTTACAAAAAAAAAAAAAAAAATTCAAACAGCGTGTTCTGCCTCTTGCTGGGTCACCATGAATGAAGGTCTGACGAACCGCATTCCGATATCTATTGGTTTCCCTGGTCGGTGTTTTCAGTAATGTCCGTTATTGTTCCGATGCTGTTGGCGGTTACTGATGGCCACTGAGAATTGTTCACGGCTGACTCCTCGTGCGAGGCTACACGACTACTGGTTCCACTAGAACTGGTGAGGTTGTGTAGTGTCAGTGAAAGCAGACGTTGGCGCGAGATTCTAAACATCTTCCCTCTATAAACCTTTATCAACATTAGAATAATCATAATTATACATACGACTGTATTTACTATATGTAAAAATATTTCTTGGAAACGGTTTTCCCTAAGTATTCATTTAAATATAACATTCATATTTATATTTTTCTAAGAGGCATATTATCGGATAATTCAGTGGAATATAATTATTTTTATTAAGAATGTGAGCTTTCAATAAGTAAGGAAACTATGTTTGCTAATTAAATTCGTATTCACGCACGAATTTTCTTTTATTTAAATGTTCATAGCTGCCAATCTTTCCGAAACTCTCCGATCACTGACAATGATGAAATAATTACTGATGTGGTTCAGTTTGTGGTGACGAACACTGACAGACTTCCAGTGAAATCAGTGCTCGCCAGCAGTGTCAAAATGTGGCATAGGTAGAGCTGGAAACTATACCTGAGGCACACACTCGTCCCACAACTGACCTAAGGGTAGGAACAGCAATGAAATGGAGAAGATGCCAGAGAAAACCCGCCGGAAGTTGAGCACGAATCGCCGTGGTGGGTAGCCATTGGTCTGACGATTACACTACAGAGTAAAAAAAAGTGTATACAAATGTGTCAAACTGCTCTTTTCCTTGACATTGGTGAGAGGGGACGTAAGTAATGTAGTAGTTGCGAAAATGTAAAGGTGGAAAAGACCGTTGGCAGAGACTGGCGGGAAAACACGGCGGTAAATGTAAAATGTGCTGAAAGTCATTTCTGTCCCGCCAGCAGATGTGATGCGTTGGAAGGTTGGGTGGAGTTGGTAAAAGTAGGAAGGTGGGAGGAGTAGCCAGGAGGACAGTTTGCAGTAAACTATGTCAGTCTGTTTATGGAGCAGCGCGATTAAAAAAAAATAAGATGGCGTGTTTGGGTGGTTAGGAAAGAGGGGAGGAGGCAGTGGCAATTTGAAAATGTGTGCCAGAGGCCCAGCGGCAGCCAAGATGACGCCTGGGCGAGATGTTAAAGCACTTACCTGCGAAGAGAAGGGAGGGGGGGATGTTGGAGCATTGCGCTGGCAAGGGTCTACATAGGCGCAGGTGTGACAGTGCTCGCATAATTTATCCCACGCCTCGTGTCAGTTTGTCTTCTCTGTACCAAAACCACATCTGGCTGCAGTTTTGGCGCCCTACATCTGAGTTCCAGAAGTGGGCTTTTCGAAAGCAGCGTTTGTCAGTTTTTCAATAACTCTCTGCGTCGTCAATGTGACATTGTAATCGAGGGATAAACAAAAGTAGGAACTACTACACAACGAGATATTGAACATGATAAACACCGTAGGATGTATGAAAGATGTGTGGGACGGAATGTAAACACGGGTCCAGAAGTGGGTCTGGTGGCTAAACGAACGTCGCGGCTTGATCTTGGAACAGTTCTCGTTTCCGCATTTGTCGTCCGTCAGAATTCCAAGAGTAGTTGACTTAATTGAAATATTGTAACGCAAGTGGTGGCGAAAAATATCAATCGTTTGGAATTTAAAAGAAAGTAACGTTGGAATTCACGAAAGTACTCACGTCACCGTAAATAGTGTATTAGACAGTTGTATTTTCCGCGCGTGAACATTTTCATGACAGCTCGTAGAAATACTGTACGATGAGGTAGCGGCCCATGTGTCTTGGCTCGGAAAAGACTCCCTACCCTTACATAAATGACTTGTCTTATTGAAAAGGAAAATATTGATCCAACGTATACGGGGTCAGCAAACTGTACTTATTTTCAGATTGTTAGAGGTAATTACATATGTATGATGCAGCGAAGTGTATGTTGGCGCGACATTTCTACGTCGGAGTAAACAGAAATGTAAATGTGGATTAAATTTGTGCGGCGTGAGGATAGCGCGACTGTAAAGGAATCAGCGTTATAGAAAAATTTAAAGGTTTACTGCAACATTTCGAAACAGTGCCAATTTTTATATAATACTTGCTGTGTAAAATTTACTGTTAAAATGACATTCACAAATTATATTGAGCTAATGAAGCTGTTCTTTTAAAAAATCCCTTTCTATGACAATATTATTTAGGCAAATTGCGTGTAGTATACTTTCCGTTTGAAAAAGCTGACTTTTGAGAATTGTTTCGTTAAGAGGGCGTGGTAGACAAATAAGCGCTGAGTTCTACGAGATCTACGTTTTTGAAAGTGAATATAGAAAAAGTACAAAACAACAATCCTTGATAGTTTTATTTGCCAACTTTATGAGCAAACATTTATCCAGAATGAGCAGAGCTCTTGCGCCGCAAGTAAGTGTACGAGATTTCGGCGTCAGAGATTGTTCTTCAGAAGTATGTTACTCGCGGAAAAATATTGCTCAGAAAGTTGGCAAACACCATTGTCTGGGATTGCTTTTTTTTAGTTTTTGCAAATTGGCTTCTAGTAATCCAAAATTCTAAGCTGATGCTTTTAGCGCTAAATTATATACCACGCACTCTTAGGAAGTTAATGTCTAGTTAAAAACCATTTGATGGCAACAAACACTGATCCCACGCGCTGTTGAGAATACATAAGACACGTGAGGTTAACAAACATCAATTAATACGAATTACTTATGTGTGTGACACGATGAGGCTAAGCTGCAATGTAAATGTGCTTTACTAGTTGATCGAGAGTTTGTGCGTGGTGCAGTTTTAAGCAAAGCGTCACATGATCATTTGACCTCCAGCGCGACACGAATGACACCCGAGATGGGCGAGAGACAGAGGAGGCGTAATGGAATGACATGACAGAAGTGACACGAGATGATGGAGTGTGTGTACTACTAGACGTATCGATGAGCTTTGTTGACCTTTGTATTTTTACCTAGAAAGCCGCAGTGTACCATGGCATGCTTTCTCGCATAACTTCACTCGGTTAAATGTTACCCTTCTGGGGACATTTACTTTGAAGAATTGTAGATGGTTGACGGTACACGTCAGTCGACACTGTCCTTTCTACCGTCTGTAAATGTTCTGCAAATTTTGTCTTTCAGCTGACACATACATACGTGTAAGCATACAAATCAAATGTCATCAGAGAAACTTTAAAAATATGTTCCTTACATGGACAGTCTTGAATACGACTGTCAGTATTCTTTTCCTGGCCAAGTCTTTGTTCCAAATCAGACAAGTTTCGAAACATCCAAGCGTGGACTAAGTTTGAAGGACGTGATGTAAGGTAATTTAATGCAAATACCTGCTAACAGTTAGGAGACCAGCGTATATAAATGGACCCGCCTACAATTCAGAGTCGTCGATCCATACAATTAGCCAAACATTCCGTTTGCGGTTCTCAATCGAGGTTGTGCGTAGGCACGACGCTAATGAGCTGCGTAATTTCTAAAGACTGTTAACGAGGGACCAGTGTTGCCCGTGTTTGTTGAATACGTCTGCCATGTTGATATCTGGTACGTGTATTTGTCGGCGTAACGTCGGAGCTTAGGTAGCGGCTGTCTGGAGTAATGTTCGGGCAGGCCAAGTCGCCCTTGAGCAGCCAGAGCTCCATTGTGTCTCTAAGTAGCGCCCTTCCTTCTATACTAAGAGTGCTCTTCATGCTCGAGTGGCGTTTGTCTAGTGTCTGATTTGTGCGGCCTGCTTGTTGGAACGAGATGCTACTTGTGGCGTCCCCAGAGCCCAGATCATAATGTACGTATCTAAGGCTTTAGGACGTAATCCCCCATTTATACTGATATCGTGAACATTATTACTTAAGCATACAAGTGTAGATATCACTACACTGTCTTCCAGTGCTATGTGAAGAGGCTGTGTCACCTCTTTTTGTTGAAAATTTTATTTTTCTTACAATAGATTATGGTTTGACAAATTACCAACAATGTCTCTTAACATTGGCATTAAATACTACAGTTTACTATCAGGTGCGAATTATTGCCCTTTATTGGTACTAGTAGTTACGTAGTCTCTATTACTAGGTAAGAGATGGTATTATCTTAAATTTAAATTATTTCGATTATTTAATATTTACGCTTTAATATTTGGTATACAAGGCTGTCTCTGTTGTTATATATTTTGATAAATCTTGCCGGATTTTGAATTAGGAAGAAATTAAAAAAAAATCAGCATGATTATTGGTCATCTCTGCATTGCTCTGCCTGTTCAACGATTGGTGCATTTTTTTCCTGTGTATTTCTATTAAGAGGCTGGACGTCTTTATGATGATTATGAGAATCTCTGATGAGTTATTAATCTCGTACAGTAAATTGCGGCTCAAGAAATTTCACCGAACGAAAGTTTTGCCTGGGTAAAATGTTCATTTTTTCCTTCGTTTCTTGGTAAGGACTTGCAGCAGATTTTAGTTTCACAATAACGAGAGCACTGGGCCGCGGTGGTAGAGAGGTCAGACCTCTCACCTCCATCCTAGGCGATTTGGGTTTGACCCCCGGCGGGAAACGTGACGGACGTTGCCGTTGGTCGGCGGATTTTAGTTTCCCCCGCCTCTCCTATTCGTCGCTACTCCACACTCTTCTCTCATCTCATCCATTCTTCGGGCCGGACGAACGACAATCATGTCTCGCTAGTCGAGCAGTCGGTCCAACCCTCTTCGCCCCGGCCTTCTCTCATTCACGCTGTGACCCTGCGAGAAGGCTGGGACACGTAGCGTAGTGGATTTCCAGTAACTAGAGCCGCTGTGTGGTTGGTGGAAATAATTACCTTACGTGCATACATGCAGCTCTGCTTCGCGGTTATTGGCAGCGTGTCTTCGAGCAGAGGCGTCTCTCATTTGACATTTAACATCGAGGTCTTCAGCGTTTGTGAGGGGTGACATGAGGCGAGTATGGAGCAGTGCCGGAATGAAGGGGCGGGAGAAACTGGAGATCCCCAAGAAAACCCGCCGACCAACGGCATCGTCCGGCACAATTCCTACATGACGAAAATCCGGGTAAAGACCCCCTCCGGGAATCGAACCCGGATCGCCTTGGTGGGAGGCGACTTATCTGACCACTCGGCCACCGCGGACCCTCCAATCAATGGCCATGAAGCAGAGATTTAGATGGCCAGACAAGGCACTAAAACATGTTGTTGCGGAATTCTAGTTACCAAAACTAATAATAGTGTTGTAGTCGTGCTCTGTTAAGATTTTATAAAAATGTCCTACGTTGAAATTGAATCGTATATATTTAAATGAGCACGAAAGTGTTGTTGATCAATTTTTATTTGCGTGCATTGATGCGTTCACAATTGCATAATCATTTATTCAAGTTCGTGGCTCGAATAACCACGTGAACGTTATGTGAATAAATATTGATACGTGGAGGATGAAGAAGGCGCGTTGCCGTAAGGTTTTGTTTGTGGAGGAATGTTTGTGTTGTTCGTGACGGAAGTAGACTCTCAGGCCGGAGCTGCCAGATGGCTCATGAAGACCAGACGACGCAGTGGTCTGTATGTTGTTGGAGGGTGGTCGTCGTTGCCGTGGTGTGGGCTGCCCTGGCTCGCGGATCAGCCGTGTGTGTTGGGAGTGAGTGCCTTCCGCAAATATTATTATTGTGGACGTCGTTTCCCAGCAGCGAGGCTATTTTCAGCCGCGCCGGCTCCCGCGAGTGATTTCAGGTGGCCGGCCAGTTCCCTGCGCCCTCGGATGGTGGCGTCACGCAGCTCTTTACTTGTTTTATAGGCATCCCCGCCGCGGCACAGTGATCAGTTCTATTCTACGGTCCGCTCAACAGACGTAATGGCCAGGTGGTAACATTTGAGAACAGCAGGGGTGTCTACTTTATGTTTTTTTATTAGTCTTGTGTGGATCGATCCATCTCTAGGAAGGGGGTGTCCTCCTATATTAGAAAGTAGATGTGATGGATCCAGACCCCAAACCAAATAAGTCAGGCGAGGGGTCTGGTCTCTGGGTCCTCCCATGAAAAATTTAAATTTTACGGTCCACGATGGTGCTATTGAACGAGTTTCCTAATCAACACATTGAATGTACCAATTCAAGGATAAACTGTATTTTAAAAATCAAGTTCCTCCTTTGGTGTCAGCGCTTATAATCGGACGCTTTCAAAATAGTGTATTTTAATTTTGGAACTGTTTCTCACCCACAAATTAAATTTTTAACTAAAGTTTACAAGAGTTTTCCAAGTAGCACTTATTAAAAATATTAACAAAATGAATTATTCTTCTTGAGAACGCAGTTGTTTAACACATGCCAGGCCAATGAAGTTAAGTCCAGGTTAAGTGGCCCTGCTGCTTCTTCCCCCCTCCCCCTCCCGGCTGTTCGCTGACACTGCTCCTTATGATAGGGCTTGTGATTGGCGGAATTTAAAAAAAAATATATGATAAAAGGATGAACTAAGCAGGACTTTAAAATTTGACTGCTATACATCGAACGTAAACAATGTCAAGTGTTAAGGGTCAGATTAGTGGCAAGAGATTAAACTACTTTTAAGGGAACATAGAAGCATATTGTCATTGCCCTGTTGCATAGTTCAAAAATTGATGATTTATGTCATTTTCGATATGCTTGTGAATGAGAAATAAAAGTTATATCTTCATTGCAAAGCTTCACAAAAAATGCGTCTAGTGAGATATTTTTGTCAGCTCTGGTGAAGGGTGATATGAGGTGAATATGTAGCAGCATCGGAATGAAGGGGTGGGGGAAACGGGAGAGCCCCAGGAAAACCCACCGACCAACGGCATCGTCCGGCACTATTCCCACATGCGAAAATCCGGGGAACGACCCCACCGGGAATCGAACCCGGATCGCCATATTGGGAGGCGAATGGTCTGACCATTCGGCCACCGCGGCCCACGTAATGCGTCAATACAAGCTGTGCAGCGATGTACCATAGTGTGCGTAAATATTGAGACTAAGCAGTCAGGAGAAAGAGCAGGCCATGCTTTGAAGGGTGATTGTGGATAAATTACCGCCACACATTGAGCTTAGAAAATCGATAGTTGTGCGGCTGTTAGTTTACAGGTAGACCGTTACTTTGCATAATTTCCGAGACGCTTTGTTTATCTGCGACTGTTGGCGCTAGAATACAAACGATACAGTAAAACAGCATTGATTTACGTCTGTAATTTTATTCTGCCCTGTTTAAAATGTTTCCAACTACTTTTAAAATAATGCGAATACGATAGCAGTATCACATACTTATTACATTTTTGTTTCAAGTAATGTAAGATGTAAGTCCTGTGTATGATGGTATCTTCTCGTGAATCATTCTGTAGTTCGACCGAAGCCAGTTCGTTGCTTGCTGAATCAACAAGTTTTAGGCCCGAAGGCCAGAACACCCTCCTTCCACCCGCATTGAAATTTTACTAGGACGAGTGAATCAATACACGGCACATAGCCTCTTCTTTTCGTGCGACTCCTCTTGATAATTTTGTGCCTGTGCTAGAATACTAAACACGGCTTTCTGCCGGTAATCCATTTAAAACTGGCCCTTCTCGCCGATCAGTGTTCGCCCAGACTCAGGTTTAATCAGGCTTTTACCCAGGCGGCACCTTATGGGTCATCGGAACCTAATCTTTCTAGCACATTTACTGCTATTTACTCGTACTCCAGTTGTCTTAGCTAATGGGAGAAATATTCGGGTCGTTTCCCTAACTTTGTAGCAAAGCTGTTCAACTTCTCAAATATGTCTCTGTTTGCCAGTATAGCTTTCTTTACATTAACTATCTCGTAGTCTTGCAGTTGTGCCCTGAATTCCTCTCTGAGGTCTTCAGTCTTGGAACATTCCAATACTTGTTGCTACATCGTGTCTGTCCTACAAAGGTGAATCTACCAATTTCATGCTTTACAACTTAGCCTTGAAGTTGCCATGTCCTGTACACTGTAGTGGTTTACTGTTATCCAGTTTCGCTTCATCCTGTCTTCCACTTCGGGAAAATTGCTGAATCAGCAGTTCAAATCTCGGACGTCATGCTGTTATTATGTCTCGAAGGTAACGTACCTGGCCAGTGATACATACAGTAGTTCCCATCCCAGTGTTCACATCTTCTGCCAACTTGGAAAGGATGAAGTATGGTTTATACCGGGTGCCTTCGGGCAGGTCAAGCAAGCGCCATGCCATGTGGCCAACTGTCAAAGTATTTGTGTCGATTGTTAGTTGTGAAGCACGATGGTTGACAGTCGGACCGGTGCGGTAGTCGCTCGCGACACGTGTTAAAATTAGTGGCGGTCGACTATTAATACCGGGAGGGCGCGAGGGTTGAGGGAGCCGCCGAGACTCGCGGGTAGGTGCCGGCGCTTTCTCCGAATCGCGAGGCGTGGCCGTCGGGAAGGCGGGCTAAGAATAACGGCACCCGCTCCAGATTGCCGCCGACCGAGCGCCGCGACGCGCACGGGAGAATCGGGCGTCGTGAGTAGCCGTCGGCGAGATAACGAGATCGGAGCGTCGGACGTCTCGCGAGACCGCGGCGTAAACAGCGCGCGCAACTGCTCGACGTCGTGTTTACTCGCTACCGGGGAGCGTCGTGACGAAGACAAGTGGCTGTTTAGCGGCGCTGTAAACCGGGGGCCGCAGTTGTTTTCTCGCCTGCCCTCGCGAGGCGAGCCAGGTGCGGGATGCCACGTGCGCCGGCCGGACCGCGGACGTCATAATATTTACCGCGCTGCCCCCGTGCCTGTGGTCAGTAACAACCGGGGAAACTCAGCTCGCGTCACGGAGGTTCGCAGTCCTGCACCACACCACCGAGCACGAAGATCCCTTCCTTCGGCGAGCTGCCCTGCACCAAGTAGATCGCAGGGGCCACGACGTGAACTTGAGTTGACGTTGTCATTGTTCAAACCTTCTCCCGCCTCGAGACGCGTAATAAGAGTCCCGACTATATTTGGAAGCCGCGCGCTCCTATCTTGTTCATTAATCCCCGCCTATCGAGAGGCTTAGGTGTTTGGACACCTCTTCGGAGGTGGAGGTTATAAATAGCGAGCGCGATGGAGGGTAACGGTGGGCCGCCAGTCGCCGCCACCTCGCCGTCTTCCAACCCCATCAAGAACGTCTTCAACGGCGTGCAGTCACAGGCGTCGAGGTATGACGACGCTGCTGTTGGTGTGCATGTGTCACGTAGGGCCAGAGCCAAGTGCTGCTTGCACAGGTGTTGTTTGAACAAGTGTTGTGACCCTGTACCAGCAATGCTGGCTCACCTTGTAGTCTACCTCATGAACGAGTGCACTACAGCTAACAAGTGTCATTTTAAAACTCTGTCTACTACTTTGGTTAGTGAACACATGTTTAGTTCTAGGGAAACGACGCCCCACCAAATATTGGAAGCCGAACTGTTATTTATAAAGTAGGGCTGCCACCTGCAGATAGAACTTTGGCAACAGAGCTGTCAGATTAGTACACTCTGTGGGTTGGACACACCATATGTTTAACAATTGTGGTCTTACATTGTGACAGACCTATGTTTTATTTTGTTAGCAATAAGTGTCCTAAGAACTGTTGAAATTTAGCGAAGTTAACATTGATTGCATTGTATGGTGTGTGATCAGTTTCAAAGGCAGAATTTTAACAGTGTTTACAATTACACAATGCAGTGGCAAGCCTAATTAATTATAACTCTCTCTTCTGTACGTTGCAACACAGTGCTAAACAGTGCGTTATGACATTAGCTGTTAGTGTAAAGTGAGAACTTTTGAAGATTGTCCTGTTGAGAGTAATAGTAGTAAATAATATACATTGTATTTCCCTTAGAAATTAAATTTCTAGTGGGGTGAAATGTATACACTAACAATCTTTTGTTTATATTAAAAAGTAGCAGTACTAACTACAGTGTATGAAAGTGAAAAAATGCTGCTTTAGAAGTCCTCACTTTATCATGAATAGCTCACATTTACTATTCTAGTATACCCCTGATGTTCAAATTATAGGTAATGTTTGTTTTAGAGTATAAATAAAAATGTGTTCTGGAGAACTAATTTTATTTATATGTTCTTTAACCTTTTTGTACTAAAGAAACAAATAGCATAGTAATTATTTCCCATACTGTTTATGAATGCATTTAACAAGTAATGCAAAATTATTACCAAAAATATGAACAGGCCATAAACATAAAATTGGTTCCACTTGAACATATTTTTTATTTATACAAACAAATATTACAACTACTTGAAAACCAAGAATTAGTACATTAGGGTCATACTGGATCTTTAAGTTTTTAAAGTAGCACACAAGAAAATTACTGTACAAAATGTAACCAGAATAATTTGCTTTGTAGTTTTTGCAGAGCAATAAAGATGTAAAAGTATGAACTTGCATCAACAACAAACTTTTCTTGACATACTTGGCAACATGAAACAAACATTAATGATTTCTGAAGGCTGCAATAGTATTCAACTCTGAAAAATTAATATTCTCTAGATGTTCCTTATTTTCGATATGGGACATATATAGTTTCGTTTCTTTTGAATGCTCGTAAAGTTCAGGAAATGAGATGTGTAATCTCAGTTATTTTGTCCATATTTTCTATGAATTTTTTATTTTCAGTTGTACATTATTTGACTCTGTTTCTTTGTTTCTAATGTGTTCAAAATAATTCTCTTTTTTGTCTGCAGTAATTGTTTAGTTATTGATTCCTACATTACACACTTTTCTTGTTTGTTACAGATGGTTTCGGCATATATCTGAAGCTGCAGAAGCGTACAAAACTCGTGATGGAAAGAATCGGCGATCAGAGCCGCTGGTGACAGCACCAACTCCAGATAATGATATATCTGACACTAATGTACAAGATAAAACCAAAGAGTGAGTTAAGAAGTTAAAAGCCTTACTTTATACATATATTTTTTTTTGTAACAATTCTGTATGAGCTTGATGGTATATCTATTACAGGAATACCAGGGTGATAGCTTTAATGAGCAAATTATTATCCACAAATTAAGAATTAACATACCGGTTTGTTAAAAACAAATTATATTACAGCAAGTATAGATTTCTTTTCTGTAAGTATGGCATGTTAGACTTAACTAGAGGGGTTTTGAATTACTGCTGAATGCTCTTCTTGTTACGAAAACATGTTTTATACTGTTATCTTCAATTATTATTTTATGTTACAAGGATTTGGCAAAACAATTTGAATCTCAAGTAATTGTATACATTATACAGAAGTGAAAATTGTTTATATACTTAGGCGACATTTTCTTCAAGGAAGAAGTATTAAGTTAGCTAGATATCCATCAAGGCTGGGTTGTTAACGAAAACATGAATGGCTAATAATGAACCATAATTATGTTTCTATGTTTTAGACTTGGAATGATAGGTTGATTAATTAGGTACAAGTACAGTAATCAACAAATTCAGCATAAACCTGCTAATTCATATAAATTATTTGTATATGTTAGAGAACAAATTGGGAATGAATATATATATATATAGAGGTATATATATGCCTTGTTATAAACAATTTGGTTTAAATAATGTACTTGTGTCTCCATTTTTAATTTTGAGTTATCAAAACACGAGCACAATCAGGGCCTGGCAACTCTCTCACTCATGCATCATGGCCTATAAGGGTACGGTACTCAGTTGGCATCAGTCACTCCTATCGAGGACTCCTCTTAAGTGAAGAGGACTTATAAAATGATGTAGAAGTGGACTGGTAATTATGAGAGGCTCGTGTTCAGGTCGGAGGAGCCCTCCGGAGAGGTGGGCAAGGAGTCTGGGGAGAACCTGGTCACTCCGGGTATCAGCAGCAGCACTAGTACAAACACTCTGGACACGGAGTCTGCGTCCCCGAGCGACGGAGGACCACCATCTGCAGAGCCCACCCCTCAAGCCTCACCCTCCTCTGCTCCAGCCGCTGATGGTAGTGGCGATGCTGCACCCAGGAAGTTAGGTATGCAACCACACTTCTCATGTAATGTGAATGTTTGTTCTGTATATTGCTGCATGATTCACAAATTTTAAATCATTAACCTTGAATGTGCATGAGTTGTTATGTACTAGTTTGTTCATCTAGAATGGTGAACAACTTTCGTAACATTTTTTATATTTAATCTACAAAAACTTAAATTTGCCTGTTGAAGGGTGAGGTTGCAATTCCTTTTGAATAGAAACACATTGTTACCGTTACTTACAGTCATAATTTTTCGTAGGTAATTTTTTTTCTGTGATGTAGAATCCTGGTTTCGTAAGGATATTAGTTTTCTAAATACAGTTCAGTTGTTGCAACACTTACAGATTACTGTAATGCAATAATGTATATAGAATTCATGACCACAGAAATCGAATTACATAAATGTAAATAGTATGTAATATGTTAAACCCTCTGACATATATGGAATGTAACTACAAGGTGTCTGCTTAAAAATTGTACATGAGCATGTCCACATGTGGGACGTTTGGGAAGTAGTATAGTTCTTTTTATGCTTGATGCAAATGTTAATTTTTTTTCATATGTTTTAATTGAATTTTGGTGATTGTAAAAAGAACTAGTAGATTTTTTGCGACTTTTCAGTGGTGCGACATATTTAGACTTGAATATATTTCTTATATTGATTGTAAAATAGAATGTTAAATAGGCTATTTTTCATACATGCTATTTTAGTATGAATTTCCTTTGTTGCATTTAATATTCCTGAAATAATTGATACAAACTACATAAACTCTCGGACTTCCATATCAATAGTGTCCTTATTCCTAAAGAAATAATAAAATTTACTTCTAGTGTACAATGAATACTTAGATTGCAACAATAACTACGCTTTGCAAAAAGGGTCATACTTGTAATTAATGTTTTATTCAGCTGTAAGAGTTTCTGGATATGGATAGCTTGTATTGTGATAAAACTCAGGACTCCCACACTGTGGCTCAAGTAATAAAAAGTCTTTTAGTATTGTATTTATTTCTCACCAGCACCATATCAGAAAATATTTTCTTGATTTATTGCGAATGTCACATCAAGTAATGACCGTGTACTCTACCAAACGATCAATGTAAAATTAACATCTCGCAACACCTGCTTTATCACACTAATAGTGAAGTTGAACTCCTTGACTTGACACCAGGTGTAGTGCTGTGTGTTCTTTCGAGGAATGAATTAATGACAATCTCACTAAAAGTGGGCAATAATAATGTGAGAACTGAAAACTAGCTTTTGTATATGTCTGTCACAGTTTTATGAACAAATGGTGTCATATATACAAATATTGTAGAGGAATAAACAAAACTCATTCACTTAAGGCCACTGGTACCAATTTATGCTGTTCCTACGAATATTATTTTTAAAATATTTAAAGGTTTCTGGTAGAAAGTTACATTGTTTTTTCCAAAATTGTTTTTATTCTGTTGCCTAATGTTTTCAAAGTAAAAAATTATGTAATTAATTATTAAGTTTTGGAATATTTCTTAAAGTTGATAATGAACTAAAATTATATAATATTTTGCCTCAGAAAATCAGGCTATATAGTAAAAATAATTTTTGCAAAAAGAGCATAAATAGGAACTCGTGACCGAATAATTCTTCCCTTATACGAGACCAGTTGCATCACAGTTTCTCCCTGAAGAGGATAACTTGACTTAGTTCCTTTCTGCAATCACCAATTTATTTAAACTGACAGCTATTTAATCTAACCTAATACAGTGCAATTAAGCATGTTTAGAAAATATCTAATGTAAATGATAATTGGTAATTGCAGTCTTTAGATTTACATTATTTATGAACAATAATATTGAAACAAATAAAATAATACTGCTTACGGTACAGTTTGCAACTGTCATTGACACCCACTTTAACTGATTTGACATTTAATTAACAAGTGTGTATAAATGAACTCACAAATATATATGATAGCTTATCACTTATAATTTAGGTTTATAATTAAACTTCTCTTTGTAGTATGTATGGTGTCCAGACATTGCATTTTTTAGCAGTAACTAAAATTTTTAGTTACTGACTCTGCAGGTGGTAAAAACATTACTCTTATTCATGAATATTCCAAAACCGTGTGTCTGCATTTCCTTCTTTTCTTAAACATATAAAAATTTTCTGTAAAACATTCCTGAAAGAAAAAATAACATTACAGGTTTCTTGAAATTCCTTTTAATGCCCTGTGGTTTGTCTGCTCTCTGAAAGGTCACATATTGAAAATTAGGCTTTGCACTCAGTTCTATATCAGATTGCAACGTACGCTAGGCTCTGAATAACTCAGAGCTTCAGCTACGTCACACATGAGGAGTTTCACAGCAGGTAGAGAAAAGCAGAAAACATTGACCACTTACCACTGACGTTCCAAGTACTACCGCAGTTTTTCAAAGCCACTCACTGTTCCATCCTAAGAATCTGATGTGTAAACGTCACTGCTGTCACTGTTCACACAACATAACTGCACAACCACTTTATCAATTTCAATGTCTGAATGTACATCCTTATCCCAGTATTCGTTCTAGAGGACGTGACTGCAAATCAGTATCCAGTCTTCTGGCCGTATTAATTAAATATCTCCTTGCAGAGTTTTTTTACATCTGCAAAAATTAGGGTAGTACCTAAAAGAACAATCTAATATTTACATGATTTTTTTTTCAACTTTTTTTGCACCAAATGCAACCACTTAAAGTAAAAATTCAGTGCACATTTAAATTTGAAGTTTTTAAAAATGCTGTATTTTCAAATGCGCCATAAGCATTGCAAACACGTTTGGACAGTTGTTTTCATTTGCTGCCGCCCACCAGGCATAGTATGTTTTTTTGAGATTTTCACCGATTTAAAAAAACTTATTAAATTTAATGGTTCCGATTACTTAAAAGCTAACTTGGGAAATTTGCATGTTGTTAATGCATGCATAATTGTAGAATTTTTAATTAATAATGAAAATTTGATTGGCACTTGACATTGAGTTTGTGTCACATTAATTCAAATTTTGGAGGGATAACTTACCACAAATTAATTTTATTGTTTTAGATTCAGTCAAGATTAATACGTTTCTGTTTAAAATGTCAACCGAATAAAATTTGTACGCATCCAAAAAGTGAACCTACCGAACTTATCGTTTAAATGCGTTTAAGCAAACCTGGCTCTTACAGACAGGTGATGAAGCATTCTGGCTACGCGAGTCGGGAAAATAATATAACAGATTAATATTTCTATTAAAAATTTTACATTTCTAGTGAGAGTCATAGCCTGCTGTGTTGCCATCTATTATCAAATTTTGCAAGACCCTGCCCACCTTTCGAATTATCAGCCAGTCACTGGTGCCTTGAGCTCACCTATGAGCTAAGTCGTTTCAATAGGTGGGCACAGCGGAACAGCAAAACCACAGTGAACTGAACAGACGTTGAGATTTGGTTGTAACTTTTAAATTAAAAGTACTTAAGTTACTTATTTTATGCCAACCGTGTAATATTGTACACAATACATTGAAATAACCACTGAATACATGAACTGTACTTTAGTTGCTAACAGCAGACTGTTTTAGGTCTCGTCTTGTATTGTAACTAGGTGTTGTAGTAAATGTTGCATTTGGCGTAAATTCAGTTGTATTATTGCTTACAAAGGATGAGCTACTGTACACGTTTATAACTCATTGGAGTTTACGCCATTCCTGATCTTACCACATAAACAACTGGATTTAATGCAATTTTACGAACTAAACGTAAGTTGCTGTTGTAGAGTTAATGTAAACAGACACGCAATAACAAGTCCTATGATGTCACAGGGACATCAACATGGCAACACTTGTTTTTACTGAGCTAAAATAAATTCTCTTTTTATTTGTTTTTTTCTCTAGTTATACAGAAGCAAAAAAAAAAAAAGTGTGATACCATTACTCATAAAATTATATGTACTTTTAAATAAAAATATAATTTAAAAATAGGTAATTTCCCCATTGCAAGTTACATTTCTTAAAGCAAGTTCTCCTTTAACTCTGCTTCATATACTTTCTATCAGATTAAAAAGCAGATGATAAGAGGGCAGAGAAAGTAGTGTGTGGCGGCCACTATTTACCAATAGTATGTCTGCCAAGTACTTCACTTGTGAAGGTTTGTGTTTCCTTATGAAGTCATACAAATTTGGTTTGAGCGTGTCACTAGTAAGGCAAATATTCTCCTTGCTTAACCACTGCTGTATTTCTAATTTAGTCGAGCTGGAGGTAGGCATTGTGTTTATTTATTCATTGTGATAGGGAGCATTATATATCACAACAAAGTTGTTTGGTGGAAGATTTGGTATTAATTGTTCGTTGAGCCATTTTTTGTAATTTTCTTTATTCAGTTGTTTTATATATATATATATATATATATATATATATATATATAAAATCCCCTGTTGCCTGGTGCAACTTCCAAATTGCAAGAGCGTTAAGGTTAAATCCTTTTTCACCACCTGCGTGAATCATTCTTAATCTTTGACCCTTTGTAACAGGCGTTAGTAGACCATTGGAAGACATGTCACTCCACATTTTATTTTTTACATGCAATGACAGATTGTACGACTCATCCATGTATATAATTGTGCAATCATAATTTCTATATTGATAATTACTCTTGAGATATTATACATGTTTTTGCAGGATGTCTGATTTTTCTGTTGGATCGAGAGCTGCGATTTGGTTTTCTGCCACCTGAATTCTAGCTTCTTCAAAGTAGTTCTTAAGGTTGTATTGGTACCTGGTAATTTACGCCATCATTTAGTTTTAAGTCATACCACATCTTCATCGAAGGTGTCAAGTTCATGTTTGTTTACAAGTTTTCTTTTGTTTTTTGTTGGGCATTGAGAAAGATGTTCCTTCTCCTGCTTGATTCCTCTTAACCTGCCTCTGAATTGTTTGACAGTTGTGCGAGACACACCCTTCATCTTAGCTGTTTTCAGCTGTGCTTTCTGTAGTGGAATGGAAGGTTCCTTCAATCACACTTCGTATTCCATAAACTGCAGAATGTTAACAAACCATTTTCCGCACCTGCGTGTGCAGTTTTTTACTTTCCACTTCTGACAACACTGGAAGCATTTTATGTATAATGTTGTACTTTACGGAAGTACTGCACAGCATATATAACACTGGCTTTGAACAGAAGTGATACGCTACATGCACACAACCCTCAGATCCAAAAAGTAAACGAAAACTTGAAATAAGTAACCCGGACGTGCACGTGACGCGTAACGTACGTCTTCGTCAGACTAAATGTAGTAGCCTGTAGTCCTGGTATCAAGTTTGCATTATTGCTGTCACGTTGCCACCTCTGCCCCCTCCACCTTCGTGACTCACATCCACACATCCCTTTGGTAACCATCGTCTGGGCTTGGAGTTATTCTGCGTCTAGTTTACAACCTAGCTATTGAGTGTAATGTCATACTGAGCCACATAATCAAAGTGCATAGTGCTGAACACTTCCTGAGTTCCTGCGGAATGAATTAGCATAATGCGGAGAATATAAGCTTACCAACATGAAGTGCAAGTTTATGAGCACTGATTACTCCACACTTTGACATATTCCGTGTCTTTGTAGGATAGTTTCCTTTGCCAAAAACCATAGAGAATATTCAATGTTTGCCCCTTTTCTTTCTACGAGTTTAAGAGGGCATGGTGAGTAACACCAAAAACATTTATTGGATAGGTTGATGTTTGAAAAAGTCTGTATTGAAAAACCAAACAGTAGCGTTCATTGAAAACAATTATTTTTGCCAACTTCTTGAGAAAATACTTTACGAGAGTGACACTGTCCGTTATCTCTTGCACAGAAATAAAGAAATGTAAAATTAAAGCATCAGAAATGGTTCACAATGAACATAATACGCCAACAAAATGTTCTTTAAAGAAGTTAAGTCTTCAGGTAAGGAAGGGGGGTGTGTGTAGTTTATTACTGACTTTTACAAACCTATTGATTTCATAAAATGTGTTAAGAAATATATGCCCCACACCCTCTAAACGCAGGAATGTACAGTAGTAGGTGGTCTGGGGCCCCGTGTTGCTTAGCAAGAATGGTGCTGTTACTAGGTGACGGTCTCTTGTCGCCATCTTTACGACGGCGCATTGAGCCCAGCCGAATAGTAACAGAGGAGAATCCGCTGATCGAGCCAACTGAGGTGGTGGTGTGCCAGCGACCTGTCCTCACAGCCGAGCCAGTTCTCACGCCAATAGGTAACAGTGCATGCTTTCTGCTGCTTGGCTCGGCCTGCTTTCATTCACCACTGGGTACATACTAACATGTTGCATGTTGCACCCTAGGGACATGTATGGGTCTGATGGCACATTGTTAGGTAGCAGTCAGTCAGAAGATGTCAGAATCACGTGGTCACACTGATGTGTACAGTTCCATGTGAAAGGTGGTCACTTACCCGACTACTCAGTTTCAGCATGATGGAAATACTGTAGAACCCTGAATTTGAAAGACCTTAAAATTACCTCTCACAATCTTTTCTGGCTGGTTTGGACCCTAAGCCCAAAAGTTGTATTATAATTACTGTTTTTGTGTTTCTTGTATCTGCAATGGGATCCTTCAGCGTGTGCCAATGTCGCCAAACGCAGTAGAAACTCCAGGCAGGTGATTTCCTTAAATTTTTATAATGGTCCTTAAATTTTTCCATTGTAATTTTTCCTTAGGAAATTAACTATTGCTTCATTCTTGTCATGTACACAAATACTAGCTAGACATCCAGACCATGTGATCTTGACATTTGTAGTGGCAGACGTGCTATTCATTGTTCGACTGCAAGATATTGGTTACTGGGCAGATAGCATGGGTGCACACCACTCTACATGTCCTGTATTGGTTCCACAGCTTCCTGGTATGCACATACTCCATTTGTTCTAATTTATGCATTTACAAGTGTAAAATGTTAAGTTTTTAAGACTGTAACTTTTCAGAATCTTGTGTGGAAGTTGAAGCGCTAATTGTCTTTGACTGCTGTTTTTTATGTTACTCATCAGAGTAGTTTACTTTTTACTGGGTATTAAAGCAAATAAAAAAATTTCCAAAATCAAGACAATACTATGAGGGTTAAATTTTTTTTCAACCTCCGATGGGATGTAATAAAAAAAAGGGAATTAATTGTAAAATGCTTGTACTGTTCATAGGTATGCACATCTTTCAGCTATGTTTCAACCATACAGATTGAGACACTTGTATCAGTGTATCAGCTTTCCAATACCCTCTGCATGAAAGTTGCCACTTGCCTATTGAACCTTGTTCTTGTAAATATAGGAAACGATGAAGGGATAGAATGGTAACACAGCACTGTTGTTCACTCCTTTACCCCAACCACGATCAGTGGCCAAACCAAGCTATTGTACCCTTCTGCCAGTAAAAATCTAGTGACTCAGTGAAGCTCATGTTTGGTTATACAGTTTGTCGCAGACATGTTGACATGTCCGTAACCATACTTTAACTGATGTGTTGGTCTGGCCATTGAACATGGCTGGGAGAAAGTTAAAAAATATTGCGGCATTACAATTTTCTTGCTGTTGCTTCGAGAGCATTCCATTAAAATTCTAAACTGCAATCACATTTAAAAACATAACTGAAAAATGTATGTATCTTTCGACAGCACAAGCATTTTACAATTCATTTTATATACAGTATTTATTTGTATACAATTAGTTTCACTGTTTCTATTAAAGTTTCTACCAAAAATGTTTGTGTATAAGTGACTCATAATTCATAAGTACCCTGTTTGTCTTGTCTGCCATACAATTTTATACTTTGAAGGAAAGTTGGTTTTAACACATGCACACATGTATTTTATCACAGTTGTCCTGAACTACATTAAGGGGGAAGTCAAATAAGGGCACCACCTCAGGAAATACCCTGCTGAGGGCAAGGTCACATCAACTCAAGGCTTTCAGAATTTGACATAGTAGAACCTCAACGATGGTGAATACATGCTTACTCTTTTCTCCCCTCTTCGTTGGCCGAGAGGGAAGCCTCATCAACACTTGGAAAAACACACACTGTCATTGATTCAACTAGAAGGTTTATTATGCACAGGCAAAATACGTATGTACGCTAAACACCCGAGCCGTTACTCTTGTGTAGATGTCACGGGTACACACTTTATAAGAACGTAAGACGTGAGCGAATTAGGGTGTCAACAAAACAATGGACTTAGAAGTATGCAGAAATTATGTATAAGGGTACTGGGGAAGCAAACTTGAAGTGAACATGGTCACATGTTCATAAGTTATATAATGCTTGATCTGGCTGTGTTAACGTGTGTACGTTGCAAGAAGCTCATAGTACTACGGAATCAGATTCAAGCAAAGTTTTAACTCTCCCGTGCTGCCAGTCAACACGTGCGTGGGAACGGTTATGCATGAGCTGGGGTGAATGCATGGCAGTTCTAGCTAGGTGCACCAATGTCGCCTTGCAACTTCTGCTTAGAAACATCAGATTTAAATTACATAACTAATTGAAACAGACTAATTATGTTAGGTGGTTTCTTTTCATACAATAGCATACTTTGACATTGGATTATGCTTGCAAGTAGGTATGCGTTATTAAGGTGGTGAAACGATCAAGATAAGAGTATTCCTATTCTAAGAGTTGCCACCCTGAGAGTCTTTTATATTGGACTTGAGTAACCACCTGTAAAAAAAACGTAAATAGTTTTGTGACCTACATTATGAAAGGGGAGACAGTGGCAGAGCCTTAGGTCATCTGCATCTGCGGCTAGTTACACAGGTGACACTTCACAACACTTCTCTGGCTTAGCAATTTTGTTTTGAAGTAAACATTGGTTAAACACGGTTCTGCACACACACTAATGGACGGGGAAATGAAGCATGGTCCCACGCGGCTTGGGGACCAGTGACAGTGTTTGGGTTTATGAGCTAAAGGAGGTACGATGTGTAAATATGTGTGTGCACATGCAAGACAAATAATTTTTATTATTATTCTAGAAGTTCTCGAGACACTGACCATATGCAGTTTACTAGTTCAAACATATATACTGTATTTGAAATACATTATCTGTGTTTAAGTAAATAATGAAATTTTTTTTTCGATTTGTAGGTTTTTTCTACTTAGTAATTCTTTCATCTTCATGGTTAATATATTGTAGTACTGTATTTGTATTTTCTTATTACTTAAATATTTTGAAAACTATCACTGTGGAAAAAAAACGATATTTTGCACAGTTTGTGCTGTAATACAAAAATACAAAATATGTGTGCAATTTTGTGATGTCACTGTGTATTATTAAATGTCCCAGAAAGGTAATTTTCAGATTTAGTAGTAAAATATTTGTAATTTTTTTTTATAATTTAGAGCTTTAAGAGCATGCCTCTTGACATGAAAGTATGGAATGTAATTTGTGTGATAAAATTATATATGAGGGCTGAATTTTTTTGAGCAGAAAAACTTCGTCGAAAGGATGAGGAGATTCGATTAGCTCTGTCAGAAAAGCAACAGCTTGTCGCAGACATTCTCCATGTACCTAAAGAAGAATTTGAGACTATCGCAGACTTGGCAGGGGAACCGTCCATGGACAAGGATGCGTCTGAACTCGTGTTGGCAGCAGTCAATCAAGGTGAGCACACATTCATAAACAAACTTGTCACCTTTAATGAAATATTTCATATTTACTGACAATTTTGCTAATAAAGTTTAAATGTATTAATTTTATTTTTGTGATAGGTGTACTCTGAGCTTAATTCTGGGTCACAATACTACAAAAAAAAATCATAAAATGTTATTTTTTCCAGTGGCGGTGCGTAAGCCCGTGCTCTCGTGCTGTAGCACTGAGTAAACTTTTACAAAGTTATTGTGTACTTTTTTATTAAATTTCAGGTAATGTGACACAATTTATACTTCTAACCTTACTTTATAAGAGATCGACTGCTTTGCGCTAAGTTTTATAGGCGAACTGAATTTTCTCAAGTAATTTCGCTCGTGTAAGCCGCCCTTTTCTATGGTGTAAACCTGGCTCGGTGCTTCCACGGACTAGCGCACGGCTGTCAGTCCTCTTTCCTACCCCCTGTCCTAGCTAGTGGTGTAGAGAGACGCGGGAACCTCGCCTTTATCAACACCTGCTCCGTGCAATGAGCAGAGTAGCCCTGCTGCCTACTGCGCAAGCGCGCGACAGTTACGTCAGCGCGTTGACAATGATGGCCGCTCGCGTCGCGCACGTGTTCGTACATTGCAGACCGGTAAACAAAGTAATTTTCGGTGTCGCATGGATGTGTAACTGACTTAGATTAACTTTTATGAATAGTACGTTACTATATATTATTATTGTAAGTTGTGGACGTCAGTGACGTGATACTGTGCATAAATAACGAACTGCCGCAGAATATATGTTATTAGTCTGGCGCAATGGCTACATTACCGACGCTTTATGATGGGATAATTTGGTAAGTCGAATTTTACAATAATGATTCATTTTTGTGAAAATTCTGTGTTGCTTGAGCATAGATGGAAACTTATTGTAAGGTTTATTTCCGTGATTTATTAGTGGCAAGTTTGTTTTCCGAATGGATGTGGTACGAACTGCACACATTTATTTACGTATTTCGTAATTGTAATCACAAATATCGTATATCTAAGGCATAGCTGATAGTAAAAAGAGCTGCGCAGAGTGGACAAGCACATGAAACGTCTAGTTTTCGTAATTGAAGGAGTTATTAAGTTATAGTTTGCGGAATAGGCCTACAGTATTTAACCGTATCAAAATGATAATATGCCGATGCGGGGCTGAAGATATGCGTAGGCCTACTTCGCACGTGTTATAAAATTGCGTCTGCATTTAGACAAGCCGAACTCTAATGTAGTCTTAAGACGTCTCACATGCGATATTGTTGGCATTTTATCTACGAGTCGGGTCCACATTAATCGTGAGGAAACAGAGGGAACGCAGTAAGAACAAATGTACAGAAACTGAGATTGTAGGATACTAACTTCCCGTTAGTGGTATTAATTGCTTGTGTATTTAACGAGTACCTATACATTGTAGATAACATCTTTAAGTTGAAATTTTTTTTATAACACACTTTATTGGCTACATTACTGCTTGCCATGAAATGCAGTGCAATTTCTCAATACATGTAAAGCAAAAGTCCTATACCTTTGAAATAAAAATATGATTATTAACAGGGAAAGAAAGTATAGCGATTTTGCGGGGGAGGGGGTGAAGGACATTATATTCAGAGCACTGAGCTCAAAACATTGACCGGCCGCCACTGATTATTACAGAAAAAAAGGCTTTATATACACATGCAGTAAAACATACATACTGTAATTAGGTTTTTTGCATAAAGCATTTAAATTGTTCAGTCTTGACATTTTCCCCGTAAGACATGTTTTAAAAATCAGTTTGAAATGCAGTATTGGAAAAAATACAAATTTTTATTTATAATTATTTGCAGAAAAATCCATCGACTTGATTTTTACAACATATGTTAAGCGTTTTTCATGTGTTATGAGTGAAAAAAGCTGTGTGATAAAACTTGAATGGTGTTGAACAATTCCGTAAATACTTTACAGAGTCTGCACGCTGAGCACACAAATAGTTGAAATAGTAGCTGCATTGAATCATGCAGTTATGTTTGACCAGTACAGAGTGTGTGTATTCTGCATCAATGTCAATTTGTTGATAGAATAATAGTAACACGTGTATGTATCAAATTTTGAATCCAAGTTGTTCATTTACATTTGACATGTGTTTAAAACTGCTTTTCATTTAATTCCAAAACAGAACAGGTTTTGTAAATATAAAGCTTGAAATGTTATAAAAACCTTTGTAATTCCAGGGAATAGTAAATGTCTATTTCAAAGAATTAAAAAATTATTGCAGCACTAGCCCAACACACACCGACTACATCTATAATAATGAAGGTTATTATGCACATGATAAATCTGCAGTAAAACTTTGATCTAACGACAGTCCACTGTTCCCAAGAATTAGGACATTAGATTGCAGGTGTCTTTAGAAATGAAAAACCATTTTCGACCCCTAAAAATTTACAAATTTTGTCGGATTAAAATTAATGTTTAACCGTCACTAGTTTTAATGCAAATAAGTTGTTAATAGAAGAGTTTATTTAATAATGGACAGACACTTTCTAAAGAAAATGGTACCCTGTGATAAGAGTTTTGCAAAGCTTCAAGAATCTGAAATCTCAAAACAAATTATATGTGGTTCGATCAATAGAATAATAGCATAAAATTTTCAATTACTTTCGTCCCATAACTTCTTCCAGCATTTTGACCAAATAGGGTCTTTATGAGTGGTGTATTTGCACACAGATTCATAGATACTATTGATTTAGAAGCTGTATCAAGTCAAACAGCTGTGAAAGAAAAAATTCTACAAACGAAGGCACATACGTGAAACATGCACCTGATGAGTTAGGTAGTGCAACACAGACGTTTGTGATAAATGATGCCACTACGCCTTCTATCATTCTGTCTGTTTCCAGTTCCTTGTAAATTTAAGTCCTATGAAAAATTGAAGGAAAATAGCAATGGAAATTAAAACTGATTTAAAAAATGTATGTGACTCCAATGGTAAAATACACGCGGCAGTGGAATTTGTAGTAGCCTAATGCTTTCTCCGCAAACATGGTTTACAAAAAATATTGGTTTGCATCTGCATGTTAATATAATTATATATGTTGTGTAAACTGATTACCTAGGTGTTCGTTCATCCGCCAAATCATGAGGAAGATCCTAGAGTTTTGTGTTACGTCATGCCAAAAGGGCGTATCAACCAAATGTTGCATATAGGTGATTCAATGCCCTTTTGGCATAACGTCCTCGACATAATTAGTATTTATTATTGTAGACTGATTTTAAAGAAAACAGTTCTACATAGATTCACTGTTCAAGAATCCTGAAAAATCAAATTTGTGGTTAGATTCGAGGCAAAAATCTTAAGATACGCAGAACCCTAACCATAGTACTATATTTACAGTTTTCACATTAAAAATACTTTTTTAATCATTTGCAATCCAAAGTTTTAAGACTTGATTGGGTCCATAAAAGTAAAATTAAACATAAAGCATATTATCAAATGTATAAATCTTATAAATGAAATAATGCTCCACAGGTATAAGTAAAGTAACAATGTGAATCCCTGCGAATTAAAGTGGTGGCAAATGTCTATTGAATTACTAGAGCGGGTGCACACTTTAACCCTCCGTATTCCATCCCTGTATGACTTGGTGGTTGAACCGAGCATCTAGATTCCCAGTCTACATGACTCGCACACCTACATTCTCATTTTATACTTACTTGACTTGACAGTTGAACGAACATGTATGTATAGACTCCGGTGGTGTGTAGCATGCTTGTTGTACCAGTATTTTTACAGACAGAATGCAGTAATTTACTTTGCGTTTACTGAGCATCTTCAATAATATATAATTGTTTAGTATGTTGAATTTTAAAATGAAATGATAGTGTAAGTGTGTATGCTGGAAGTATTGTGTGCAAAATTACAAAAGAATTGTGCAATTTTTTACCTTTTCCATAGTAAAAATGTCTTATTTGAGATTTTGATTGTATGAAAATGTACAAAATCTATTCTCGACTGTGAAAGCGACTTTCGAGAGTATCAAAGGAGACTTGTTGAAGATGGCGGTTTTTAAGGTTATGTGTTATTTATCTTGATATCACATACTACCCATTAATTTTTGTTCTTAATTCATAGTGTTAAAATAAATATAAGTGTTTATAACTGTTACACAGCAGTGTAGAGGATGTTGGACATATTGAGATGAGCAGTTTGATATGACACTTGTGGTCCACAGAATTGGGAAATGTCCAAAAAGCATTAAAGAATTCTGCATTAGAAATAAATATATGAGGCACTTCATTTCGGGCGACAGATCCGAGATGCGAGACCAGTTTTAATCAGCCTACTAGGCTACTGCAGCTTGTTTACCCGGAGATCAGATTACCTTGAAAAAAAATTATTGTGTGCACTGTTGTAATGTTCATTCTCTGAAACACGTTTTCTCTTTTGCATTATACCAATTACGCACATTACTATAACATGACATGTTTCTTTTACAGTATTTAATTTTATATGTCCTACAGGTGTTTTGCTATTGTGTATAATTTGTTACTTTCTACTGTACTGTCTGGCTTTTGTAATGTATTTGTGATTAAATGACAAAGAAAACATGTGTAGGAATAAAAAAAGAAATTACTACAGTGTTCGACAACAGTACAGTGTTAACAATTCAGGACAGATCTGACCCTTGATGTAACTAGCATCAGAAGTCAGCAGCGCGACTGGAACTGGAGCCACATCTGGAATCTGTCGGTGCAAACTACGCAACCCGCATATTCATAAAACAACATTCTTCAGTTCTTTTCATATATTACCAGATTTCTTGGACCATAAGTGTACTATATCAAACTGCTTATCTCGGAGTTCTCTACTGAGCTGTTTATAGTTGTAAACATTTTTCGTTTACATTTCTCCGTTCCTGTTTTTGCCCGCTCGTTTTGTGTTTTGTGTGTGTGTGAGCACGTGCCCACGCACTTATATTTTTAAGACGAGTGATTTTATCTCTGTTGCTCTTAGACATAGGAATTAAATATTTAAAAACCAATACAAAAAATTTCCCATTTCAGATTTGTTTACTTAGCCAGATTTTCTGGGAATATAAATTACTGTACTTTTGAATTTTTATATGGTGCCTGTTTTTGCTAAATTTTACCATCAGTAAATAATTATGTGAGTTCTTTCTGTCATTAAATTTGAATAATTTGTGTGTGTTAGCAAACCAGCTAAGTGCACTGCTGAACGAGGTGCTGCATGTTACCGAAGAGGAAGCAGTCTCTGCAGCTTCTGAAGTGCGACACAGCCGTGCAAGTAAAATGCCATCGGTTCCAGCCAACAAGCTTCAGGATATTTCCAGTGCCCTCAACAAACAACTCACTCAGCTTTTGGTGTGTTCATCTGCTTTCATTCAGTGTGAAAACTGTGTGCGTGATTTGGTTCAGTTTAAGACATTCAGTACGAAAAATGTGTGTGATTGGGTTCAATTTAAGAGGAAATTAGTGTCCACCATCTTGGAAGTGTATATTTTCCACCATAAGCTTAACATTATATTATTACATCTTCACTGGCTTTATTAATTTGTATCTAGTAACAGCTAAAAAAGAAAAAAAACTGGTGGTGACAGGAATGGCACTAGCAATTGTCAAGCAATGTCACCAGATGTTCAAAGCTAGGCCTTTTCATTAGCTTAAACATGAATAATGCATACTGTGGCAAAAATTGCTGTAAATGTAATGTGGATGGGAGCTGCTAAAACCTTAAAGACATTGCAAATTGAGCTTTACTGAAGACATAAAAAAAATTCTTGCATGTTGCTGAACATTTCCATAGAATATTACACAGATTAAAACAAAAATTAAAAATGTTTGCAGGTACCTTTTTGCATTTTATTGCAGCACAAGCATGATGTGTACACGATAAAACATCCACATTCTATTTTTTTTTTTTTTGCGAGTAATACGTGTTTCAGATGAATTATGTATGCATACATTTTGTTCTGTATTTATTTTTCAGTTTATTTCTCTACCTGATTTAATGTGTACTGGTATTATGCATGAGTAACCAAATAAGCTCAAGTTTGTTGGTGTTTGTGTAGAAAATAGTGAAGGACAGAGACGAGGAGCGAGAGAAACTGCGTCGGGAGCTGCAGAGGTCTCGGGAACATCTTCACGTGATGCACGAATGCCACAGGCGGAGCCAGCTTGCTGCGGCGGCTAGTCCGTCACAGTCCAGACCAAACAGTTTTATTTCGCAAGCAAGCTCGTGTGAACCTCCTCCAGACAGCGAAGATGATACTGGTGAGTGATAACAGATATGCTTGCATTGTACTGTTGTAGTTGGTACTTGAACAATGTTGGCTGCTAGTTTGCTGTAGTTTTCTGATCACACTCATTGAAGCAGGTCATGGAATTGTAATGTAAGTACTGTGTGTGTATGTGTGTGTGTGTCAAAATGCAACTATTCTGAGTAAAATGTTAACAAGAACATAATTATTACAAAAATTCAATTTTTGATAGCAGAAAAATATTACCTGCAAAAGTCACTTTTGAAAAGGTTTCATAACTTGATTAAAATTATTGTTTATGAAACACCAGGATTTAGTCAGGTTGTAGTCAAACTCATGTAAGCAATTGGATCTATTCAGTTTTCGGACTAACCAAACTTCACGTGGATCACTTTTAAAGTTATTCAAATTGAAATTTTATTTATGTGCTATATATACACGTGGTATATTTTTATGTTAAACTAATGAAACCAGTAAGTATTTAACTGTATGTAATTGCATCTGAACTAGTTTAGTATTTTTTGTTTGCTATTGATTTCTTTTGTTTGTGTGCATGTGTGTTAATAATTACATGTACTGCATATGTTTATTTTTATTAGTGCATGATTGAATGTGTAAAGTTAATAAAATAAGTGATTCTTGGACTTAATTTATATAACAGAAGAAAGTTGCATGTTACCAAGGAGTATTAGCAGTACGGGGTTTTGGCTCTTGTGATCATTGTATTGGTCTGTTTACTGTAGTATGAACTCCCCTTTTCAGGCTTCACAAAGGTGGTACAACTGGCTTCTTTGCTGGACAATGGTCAATGTGGGTTGCATGTGGGTTTTTGTGGACAGTCTAGTGGTTAACAGTCAGCTGCAGGGAATCAACAGTAAAATAGTAAATTTGCACAGCCCAGGAATTAAATCTGTATTGTTCTGAATGTGGATCCAGTGTGTCACTGTGCTACCTTGTTCACTTTTCCTCATTTCAGACTTTGATTATTCTTTGCTACTAATTTATGTGTGTGGGGTTGATTCTTTGCATCATTTAAATAATATTTATCTAGTTAAAATGGTTATGGTCAAATCTGTCACAATTGCTGTGTATGCCTCGGTTTAAACCACCTTTTTCCAACCGAGTATTTCATGGAAAATACAAACGGCCCTGATTTAATGAACTTAAGAATAACAAAAATAGCCATTTAACAAAAAGGTATTTAGGAATGGTAAAATAAAGTAACAGAAATTATTTTTAAAAATTATATATGTGTATATATACACACACACAACACAACACACACACACACACACACACACACACACACACAGTAAAAAGTATGTTATGAGCAGTATTTATGATGGTGCAACAAAGTAAGCCTGATTTATAATTCGTTCAGTAATTTCCCTGTTAAGTTTGTTTTCTTTATTATTGCTCTAGGGAGACTATGCAATTTTAGCCATGAACAGAACATATAAATAGTAGTCAAAATGTTAGGTAATTTTATTAATTATTCAGCATATTCTAAATTTATCTTGCATACAACATATTGACATGTTAACAGTGTAATATTTTATTTAAAAAATAGCCAGTGTTTTAGTTTGATGGCATTTACATATACAAAACACGTGAAATGCCGCGACTCGTTTACGCAAAATGTTACTCATTTCGAAAATTGTACTATTTCTGAATCATTGAGGTTGGCAGCTATGCATTTATATAGCAATTACGTGTTAATACTGTGGTTACGTAAACAAAAATAAACATGCCATGTTAACATTCGTCCATGCACATTTTTGATGTTCACTGTTTACAACATGGCAGCATTAAGTTACAACGGGTCGTAAAATAACTTTGTGAACAGTGTAACGGGAAGTGTGGCAGAACTATCTCTCATTTCGCCTCTTGTGCTTCTTTAAACACTTATTTTCATTCTCTTTCTTCCTCTCAAAGTTACAATTACAAGCATTCACAAAGCCGCATCTGTTTCGTTTTACTTGTTTACGTTTGCCGCGCACTCGCGTTACCTGTAAACAGTGTAGATGCTGAGAGGTTTTTCAGCAACTATAATCTTCTACTTTCAGACAGAAGATCAGTGCTGAAAGAAGAAAGCTTGGAAACCTGTTCAATGCTAAAATTTAATCAGTGAACCATTTTATTTGTTTCTTATAAAGAAAACATTGTCTTGTATTTTGCACGTTTGATAAGTTTTACATAGAAAATTGACTTTTTGTATATTTTTTAACTTTTTCATTAAATGTGCTACAAAGCTCTTTTCAAAATACTATAAAATGCTACAAAACCAATATGAAAATGCTACAAAATAATTTTCAAATTGCTATTTTCACGTGCCTCTACTCTCCTCTTAGTACTACTGTATATATTTTATGTGCTCGTATAATAGCTGCTTTAATTTTACCAAATTTTTATCTAAAAAATAAGGCTACCACCATTATGAGAGGTTTTCTAACATAATTTTTTTTGAATAACAGATACACTTACTGTATGTGTCTCGTAGATTTCGTGTGATAGAATGACATATGGTAATATTGCATAAAAAATAAGGATAATATAGCTTTGAATAAAAATATCAACAAAATACAAGTCGCAAAATTAATGTTTGGGATAAAAGTAGTTGTCATTTGTGTGCTTGCTGAACTGCTTATTTATTACTACAGCAGGAAATTATCACAAATATAATACTTAGGACAGGTTATTCTTGGACAAAACAGTGTGAAAGTTTTCTTTCTTCGGAAGTCTTGTCTATTTGAATATTTGTGCAAAATTAATTTTTGTAACCCCAAATTTTTAACAAAAATATACAGCATAAAAGACCAGAAAAATTAGGTAAAATTACTTCTTCCATCCAAAATGTTTAAAAATGTGGTTTGCTGGTTATAATCGTTCGTGGCTTATAATCGCAAAAATACAGTACAGTAATCCCATTGTGGCAGGTGTTGTTATTGCTCTGTTGTTTCCAGCTATCAGAGATGAGTAAAAGCTTCAGTTAGATTGCCAAAATGCATATATGAAATTGTTAAGTCTCTCCTCTACACGCTGTGTCCACTGTCTTTTGTAATTTTCTGGCATTTTATAAAGCTGGTATGCTACATTACTAGTGCATGAATGTGGAAAGTTCGAGTGTGTGTCTAATCCCATTGTAAATAAGAAGTATTTGTAGATTGTAGATTTAGCATGCAGTTGAAATTGCTATCTGTGTGAGCATCGTGCTTTGTGTGTGATGTAGAGTATGTTGTCAGCAGGTTTGAACAGGTTGACTTTAATGAGCGATCACGAGGAGGAGCTCGATGCACTGCATGCTGCACTAGACATGCACGACGAGGCTGCGACAGATGTAAGTGCAAGATGACATTTGGCAATGGGACAGTGTGGTGCTGGGTTCTTCCGTTGTAATCGTCAAAGTGCAGGGTAGCTGTTTGTCACAGCTTTGACAATTTGTACAGTACTTTGCTGCTCGCTTAAAAATATCTTCATCTTCTATTGCTTCTTCATGGCCTTGTTCATTACTTACATGTGGAAAACTGTGTGTACATTCCACGAGTCAAGAGTATGTTATCCACAATATAAATCAGTATACTTTACCAGCTTTCTTTAACTAGTTTGTTACACATCATCTGATACCAATGTTGGTGCTAGTTATCTGTATTAATAGATGTATGAATGCATATAATAGCATGTTAAATTATATTGTATGATTTTATTTCCTGCTGTAAGACTTTGAAACAAGTTGTAAATTTCATTTTGCCAAAACTCCGTGGCTATTAAAAAGTGTAAGTTTGCCTGATTTTGACATTTCTGTTCTTCGTAAATAAGATTGTAGAGACCCTGTTTTTCCAGACAATCAGGTAAATGTAGACTGTATGAACAATACATCTAGTTATGCTACTGTCTGCAGTATAGGTACTGCTGTACTATTCACATCATACTGTAGTTAAAAATGAAGAGAAAGGTCAGTAAAACCTCTTTATAACGACCCATTTTATAACGACCACCTGTCTATAAAGACCCGTTTTTGGGAAACCGTGATTTTTTATTTATTTATTTTTTTTTTTCCAAATTTCAAGGAAATCTGCAAAAAATAGGTTTTTGTGCACCGTGTTGCATTTCTAGTGGCAAGAACTGTACTCCACTCCACGCAGCAAGCCTGCCGTAACCATGGCCGCAGCAAGGTTTCTGGGGGGCCTGGGGCAAGAAATTGTTTGGGGGCCCTAACAGCTGAATAAAATTTTTATGGAAAATGATTGGCCTACTATATTTTTATCATGGTTAACGTCACAAATCCTTAGAAAAAATACAAGCTGTTAATAAAGTTACAATTTTACAGGTTTACTTTCCTTGATTTTATGGTGGTAAACTCGTCAATTACTGAATCCAAGTCTACTTTCTTGGAAAGTTCTTTCTCTACAGAAAGTATCATTAAGCTGTTGAGTCTTTCCTGTCCGCAGATGGAGCGTAAATAGTTTTTATTATTTTAAGTTTGCTGAATGTACGCTCTCCTGTTGCAACTGAAACCGGAAATGAAGCAAACATTCTAAGACACACACTTGCGGAATGAGATTTTCCAAGCCTCTGTCATAAATGTCATTGAGAAAATCTACACCTGTCTGTGTATAAGATGAAGAGAAACCTTGGCACAACTTAACATAGACACGAAGTTCATTTTCTAGCGTAGCTGCATCTACATCTTCTGGATAACTTTCAGCTAGAGTTTTTGCTTGTAGCTCTATGGTACTTGCCAAACAGTTTTCCTTCGGATTTAAAATGAGAAAGAACCGTTCTGTTATCTCAACACAATGTTTGAACCTTTCTTGTAACTGACCAATGCAATGTAGAACACATTTACTTTGAAATGTTCTTCTGGCAAAGGAAAAGTGTGCAGTGACTCAGCTTGTTCATCATGAAAAAGCTTCCTCTTTCTTTTTTGCCAAGTTGTGTTTTTGAATTCTTGCTCGCATTCCAATCCTGGTGCTATTAGACGAGCCTCATCAAGGATATTTTGCCATGATCCTCGCAGATGTTCCATTTTTTTTTTTTTGTCAAGCTCTTGATGTGCTTTGCTTCTTCATCTATCAAGCTGCAAAATTTTGTTTCTGTCATCAAGGCACTGTAGTATTCTAAACCAAATCAGTGCAAGCAAAAGAAACTCAAAAGAGTTCACATTTCACTCTCTCCAAAGCCCTGCGTATATCTGTTGGTCTTTTTACCAAGGGCTTAACTGCTTCAATTCTTGCACTCCACCTTGTTTCTGACAAATTGTGCAGTGAAGTTTGAGCAGTTTCCTGCAAAATCTTCCAGCGAGCTGGGCTTCGGGAAAACAAATTGTAAAGCTGTTGGACATTACCAAAGAAG
>PNEQ01093584.1:0-61261 GCA_003012365.1 Medauroidea extradentata | reverse complement strand
TATTCCTAGCATAGATATAAAAGCTGTAGAAGTCATTAAAGTCTCAAAACCACAATACCTTATACATTCAATACATAGACAATTAAAACTTACATTCTTCCTGGCACGTGGTAACTATGGTCATAGAATAGTAAATACCTAGGTTAATTGACAAATAAATTGAAATTTATACGCATCTGTAACATTGGACAAAATGCTACGTTACAGTTTTTATAAAGAAACTACTCCGTGTATACCCACCGTGTCTATAAACGAAAAGAAAATACACTGCAAACAATGACTGAACAGTCGTTTCACAGCATCACGTCGATAAGAACAATAATATCGGATCTCCTCAAAGTTGCTATACACAGTTTTTCTAACTTGTTATATGAGAAAACCTTCTCACGAGATTCGTGTAAATCTGCTCTTGGAGAACGCAATGACTCATGCTTAAAACTTTTCACAAATAAAAAGACGGGATGAACTCTGAAAGTGTCAGTCAGGCGAGTGACCTATGATAGTACTGCATGTCATTCAGTGTCTTGAGGTAGAGACGATAACGCACCAGATGAGCCGGTCAACATCGCCCTTGGCGCCGTGCCTCACTCACACAAACACACACACACATACACACAGCCAGTTTGCGTGCGCTTTAACAAAACCTTTTTAATTGTTTAATTATTACAAATAAATACTTACATGCAGTAGATCTAAAGAGGTAATATTCGAGTCGAATGTTGCAAAAAATATAGAGTGAAAGGGGAAAAATGTATCTTACATTTTACCCGAATGACATTCTACAAGTGTTCCCACCTGTTACGTAACAACATACGAGTGATTATAAGCTCAGTGATTGTTGAAGTGACAGTGTCTTATATCTTCTAAATAGAGACTACGGGCAGTAGCTTTTCAGTGATTTTCAAGGCCTGCCGTCAAAAACGTTCCGAGTTTTTTTTTTTTTGCACCAATGTGATAAAAAATATCCTAGCAAAACCTTAACTTAATCTATCGAGCTTGCACAATTAAATTATATTGAGAATATTATATTGTTTACAATGGTAAATAAGTAAAATTTATCGGTATATATGTACACACTTTCACATATGTATAACACTAGTGTAGTTAAGAAATTACTAATCCGATATACTGAGGCATATTTTTCTGTTGACACTTAAAGATTTTTTACAGTTTAATTTAAACAGTTTCTTAAAAAAATGCATTTACTTTTAACACACCGCAAGACATTTGATGTGACAGAAAATACACCATATAAAATATATTTTGTTATGAATGTGTGTTTGCGCATATATATGAATGTATAAGTAATATAGTATGTAGTGAATACAACCACTATAAATATTCATCATTACAAAGCATTTCCAGTACATTTTTGTTTTGATGTACAGAGTATGTTGTCCTATGTTTGCATTAGATTAGAAAAATAATGTAACTAAGCAAAACATTAAATGATTGTACTTGTATATTGTAATTACATTTGTTACCCACTTGTAATAACATCTTTTTAACATTAAGTGTAATTGACACACATATATATATATATATATATATATATATATATATATATATATATATATATATATATATTTCCAGTTTGACTATAGTTCCGTTGGCAGTAACGCGATGGCTTAAGGCTTATGTCACGTAGCATGTGTTTTTATAATTTAAGTTTGTTGAAAACATCTCATGGTTTAGAAAAATACGACTCAAATAAACTTACTGTTTTCGGGGTGACTTTAGACACGAATTTTGCCTTGGGACATTTTAGGAAAATTAATTTTCCCACATAAGGAAGAATTGAGTAAAGATATCACTTGTGATAAATTTTAAGTCATGAACGTCTATGTATTATGACATTTGTTCATTAATTCTTACTCATATAAGTGCCTAAAAATATGATTTGTCATTTACGTATTACATACGCTGGTGCTGCGATTGACTAAGGCTTTGGCCGGCAACACAATTTGTTCAACTTACTTGTGATATGAAAGCAGTGTGATGGGCTTATTGTGTTGCTGGACTAGCTACTGAACTTCTTACAGCTGCAAGACTTCCTTATCGTCAATTTTCTCGTCGTCATAAGCTGTCGACTTTTGTTAGACCTTGTTATTTCATTTTCTTTGCTTGAACAACCATGGGAACTAATTTTAAGGTAAGTTATTTTTATTAACTAACAAAATGTGTTTTCTGTTTTGTAAAATAATATTTGTGTAGGGTTGTACCACATAATTAGGTCATGATATAATCTTCAAAGTATTTATTCAGTAAGTATTTCCGTTATTCTATGAACCGCAGAAGTTTCTCTAGGTTCCTAGTTAAGGTTAGTGTAATAATTTTTAAATTTTTTTGTTTCGTTTTAATTTTGGCACAATTTAATTTGTGTGCTATGCGTAAAATACTTTGACTATTTGAAGACAATTGAGATTATAGAACCCGTGTATATTTTTTAGAAAACTTTATAATATGTTCAATTATTACAAAAAAATAATTTCAAGTTGTAGCACTAAAGCGGTAATGTGGTAAAGTGGTCCAATGTTGCAATATAACTGCAAATATACGTAAAAAAATGTATCTTACATTTCCCCGAATGAAATTCTGAAAATGTTTACATCTCTTACGTGTCAATATACGATTGATAGTAAGCGCAGTGCCTGTTGTCTGGCCAGTGTCTCATATCTTCTAAATAGAAACTTCGAATGGTAGTGATAGAGATGCGTTGTAATCGTTTCGAGGATTTTCGTGCAAATGTAATAAAATAACCTAGCACAGCTTTGACATACCCTATAGAGCTTCGACATAAAAATTACATTGTGAAAATTGTATTGTTATGATTTGCAGTTCTGTTATTGATCGTTGTATTTGTACACACTTTTACATATGTATAATACGAGCGTAGTTTCGAAACTACTATTCCGATATCCAGAATCAAATTTTTTTCTGTTCATTCTTAAAGATATTTGATAATTAAATTTAAAAGGTTTCTTTAAAAAAGTTATTTCTTGTAAGACACAACGCATTTGATGGGCCAGAATGGACACAACATAAAATAAATTTCGTGATGAATGTCTGTATATATATTTTTATATACCTATAAATATACATACATACATAAATATATGACATATAGTATGTAGTAATTACAATATATAAAAAAATTCATTGCAAAACATTTACAGTAAATTTTTGTATTGATGTACATAGTATATTATATAAATTAACGTACATATAGATTATCTACCACAAGCATACAAAGTGTTTTTCTTCTTACATGTTTCCTAGGTTAAAACGTTTCAGTCATTTGTGTAATTAACTTAGTCAAAATTTGTGTAAACAATTAGTTACATACACATAAATATTTTATCTGCTTAGTTATTATAACATTAAATAAGTGTTTGTTATATAATGTTTTCGCTTTTATATTTCCTACACTGACATATTGGCATGCAATTATTTTTGAATAGGGTGAAAACAACTTCCTGTTTAGAAACTACTGAACTACTTCTGCTGCAAGATTTCCGTATTGTATAAATTTTCCCATCTTCATTAGCTGTCGACTATTGCTCGACCCCGTAATTTCATTTTCTTTGCTTCAATAACCATGGAAACTAATTACTAGGTAAGTTATTTTTATTAACTAACAATTGGTGTTCTGTTTACTAAAATAATTTTGTGTAGGTACGTAACACAAATTTATTCAATGATTTATTGGTCAATGGATTTATTAGGTAAGTATTTCATTTACTGTAAGGTAACTTTAAAGACATTTTATGTTTATATTTAAGGTTAGTGTAATATTTATATGTATATATTTTTTTTTTGCTTCGTATTAGTTACGGAACTATTCAATTTGTGTACTAAACGTAAAATAGTTTTTCTAATTAAAATGGTTGTGAATATAGAAACCGTGTAACATTAATTAACAAAAACTTTAATTCGTTCAGTTGTTTCATACAAATAATAACAAGCTGTAGTTCTGAAGTAGTAATATTCAAGTCGAATGATGCAAAACAAATACAGTAAAAGGTAAAAATGTATCTTTCATTTTACCCGAATGAAATTCTACAAATGTTCACACCTGTCACGTGGCAGTATACGACTGATTGTAAGCGCAGTGATTGTTGGAGGGCCAGTGTCTCTTATCTTCTAAATAGAGAATACAAACAGTGGATGTACAGTGATTTTACAAGACTTCCGTCAAAAACACTTTGTGTTTTTTTTCCACCAATGTGATAAAAAATATCTTAGCAAGACTTTACTAAATATATAAAGCTTGGACAATGGAATTATGATCAGAATATTGTATTGTTCACAATGGCAGATAAGTTAACTTGATCGGTGTATATGTACACACTTACACATTTTATCTGTTGATTCTTAAAGATTTTTTTCAATAAATTTAAACAGTTTGTTTAAAAAAAGCATTTCTTTTAACACACTGTAACACATTTGATGTTCCAGAAAATACATCATGTAAAATATATTTTGTGATGAATGTGTGTTTGCATATATATTTTCATTCATATATATACATACATGAAAGTAGGAGAAAATTGTATGAAGTGAATACAGTTTCTATAAATATTCATTACAAAGCATTTGCAGTAAATTTTTGTATTGCTGTACAGAGTATGTTGTCGTATGTTTGCATTAGAACAGAAACATAATGTAACTAAGTAAAACATTAAATGTATGTATTTGTAAACTTTAATTACATTTGTTAACCAGATGCCATAACATCTTTTAAATATTAAGTTTAATTAACATATATATATATATATATATATATATATGTTTCCAGTTTGACTATAGTTCCGTTGGCATTTCAGGAAAATTAATTTTCCCACATAAATTAGAATTGAGTAAAGATATCACTTGTGATAAATTTAAAGTCATGAACGTCTACGTATTATAACATTTGTTCATTAATTCTTACTCTTATAAATTACTAAAAATATGATTTGCCATTTACGTATTACATACGCCGGTGCTGCGATTGACTAAGGCTTTGGCCGCCAACACAATTTGTTCAACTTACTTATGAAATGAAAGCAGTAGGATGGGCTTATTGTGCTGCTGGTCTAGCTTCTAGACTTCTTCCTGCTGCAAGACTTCCTTATCGTCAATTTTCTCGTCGTCATAAGATGTCACTATTGTTAGACCTTGTTATTTCTTTTTCTTTGCTTGAACAACCATGGGAACTAGTTTCCAGGTAACTTTTTTAATTTACTAACAAAATGTGTTTTCTGTTTTTGAAATAATATTTGTGTAGGTTCGTATCTCATAATTAGATCATGATATATTCTTCAAAGTATTTATTCAGTAAGTATTTCCATTATTCTATGAAAACGTAGAAGTCTCTCTAGGTTCCTAGTTAAGGTTAGTGTAATAATTTTTAAATTTTTTTGTTTCGTATTAATTTCGGCACTATTTAATTTGTGTGCTAAGCGTAAAATACTTTGACTATTTGAAGTCAATTGAGATTATAGAACCTGTGTACCTTTAATTAGAAAACATTCTAATTTGTTCAATTAGTACAAAAACATAATTTCAAGTTGTAGCACTAAACTGGTAATGTGGTTAAGTGGTCCAATGTTGCAATATAACTGCAAATATACGTGAAATGTATTTTACATTCCCCGAATGAAATTCTGCAAATGTTTACACCTCTTACGTGTCAATATACGGTTGATAGTAAGCGCAGAGCCAGTTGTCTGGCCAGTGTCTCATATCTTCTAAATAGAAACTTCGAATGGTAGTGATAGAGATGCGTTGAAATTGTTTTGAGGATTTTCGTGCAAATGTGATAAAATAACATAGCACAGCTTTGACATAGCCTATAGAGCTTGTACATAAAAATTACATTGTGAAAATTGTATTGTTATCAATTGCAGTTCTGTTTAATTGATCGTTGAATTTTCACACACTTTTACATATGTATATCACGAGTGTAGTTTCGAAACTTCTATACCGATATTCTGCGGCATATTTTTTCTGTTCATTCATAAAGATATTTGACAATTAAATTTAAACAATTTCTTTAAAATAATAATTTCTTGTAACACACAACAACTCATTTGATGGGCCAGAATGGACACCACATAAAATAAATTTCGTGATGAATGAGAGTGTGTATATTATATATATACATATATATACATACATACGTAAATATATGACATATGGTATGTAGTAATTACAAAATGTAAATCAATTCACCGCGAAATATTTACAGTAAATTTTTGTATTGATGTACAGAGTATATATTATATAAATTAACGTACATATACACAAGTATACAAAGTGTTTTTCTTCTTACATTTTTCCTAGGTTAAAATGTTTCAGTCATTTCTGGAATTTACTTAGTCAAAATTTGTGTAAAACTATTAGTTACATATACATAAATATTTTATCTTCTTAGTTATTATAACATTAAATAAGTGCTTGTTACGTATTGTATTTGCTTTTATATTTCCTAGACTAACATATTGGCATGCAATTATTTTTGAATAGAGTGAAAACAACTTACTGTTTAGAAAAAATTACTAAATTTTACATGCAGTTATTGGGATGGATTTGGACACGTAGTGTGTCTTGGGATATTTCAAGAAAATTATTTTTCCTACATAAGATAGCACCGAGCAAAGATATCACTTGTCATAAATTTAAAGTCATTTACGTCTACATAATAATAAATTCCTTATTACCAACAGTTGACCCATGTAGAAAATGTAAACTTTTATAAACTTTCCCCAATCGTTTCCTGTTTACAGTACTGTATTTATAAGATAAAATTTCAAAAAAATATTTTCGTATGACAGAAGTGTGACGAAATTTTCACATTTTTCTTTAATTATTGCTCATAAAAATGCCTAAAAGAAATGATATGCCATTTACATATTATATACGTCGGTGCTGCAATTGATTAAGGCTTTGGCCGGTAACACAATTTGTTCCATTTACTTGTGAATTGAAAGCAGTAGGAGGGACTTACTGTGTTGCTGGACTAGCTACTGAACTACTTCTGCTGCAAGACTTCCTTATCGTACATTTTCTCGTCTTCATAAGCTGTCGACTTTTGCTAAACCACGTTATTTCTTATGCTTTGCTTGAATAACTGTGAAAATTAATTTCTAGGTAATTTATTTTTATTAACTAACAATAGGAGTGTTATGTTTTGTAATACAATTTTGTGTAGGTACGTAACACAAAATTAGTCCATGATTTATTTGTCAAAGAATGTATTCGGTAAGTATTTCGATTATTGTATGAAAACATATGAGACTCTTTGTTTTTATATTTAAGTTAAGTGTTGTAATTTTTACATTTATGTTTCGTGTTAATTACGGCACTATTTAATTTGTGTGCTAAGCGTACAATAGTTTTACAAATTAAATTCGTTTGTGATTATAGAACCTTAGAAAATTCATTAAGGGCCTCGCCTTACATGCGTTTAAAATGCGTTTCAACGTGTTCGCAAATATGTTTTTATAAAGAAACTACTCCGTGTATGCCCACCGTGTCTATAAACGAAAAGAAAATACACTGCAAACAATGACTGAACAGTCGTTTCACAGCATCACGTCGATAAGAACAATAATATCGGATCTCCTCAAAGTTGCTATACACAGTTTTTCTAACTTGTTATATGTGGAAACCTTCTCACGAGATTCGTGTAAATCTGCTCTTGGAGAACGCAATGACTCATGCTTAAAACACAAATAAAAAGACGGGATGAACTCTGAAAGTGTCAGTCAGGCGAGTGACCTATGATAGTACTGCATGTCATTCAGTGTCTTGAGGTAGAGACGATAACGCACCAGATGAGCCGGTCAACATCGCCCTTGGCGCCGTGCCTCACTCACACAAACACACACACACACATACACACAGCCAGTTTGCGTGCGCTTTAACAAAACCTTTTAAATTTTTTAAATTATTACAAATAAATACTTACATGCAGTAGTTCTAAAGAGCTAAGATTCGAGTCGAATGTTGCAAAAAATATAGAGAGGAAAGTGAAAAATGTATCTCACACTTTACTCGAATAACATTCTACAAATGTTCCCACCTGTTACGTGACAACATACGAGTGATTTGTAAGCTCAGTGATTTTCAAGGCCTGCCGTCAAAAACATTTCGAGTTTTTTTTCACACCAATGTGATAAAAAATATCCTAGCAAAACCTTAACTTAATCTATCGAGCTTGCACAATTAAATTATATTGAGAATATTATATTGTTTACAATGGTAAATAAGTAAAATTTATCGGTATATATGTACACACTTTCACATCTGTATAACACTAGTGTAGTTTCGAAATTACTAATCCGATATTCTGAGGCATATTTTTCTGTTGACTCTTAAAGATTTTTTAGAGTTTAATTAAAACAGTTTCTTAAAAAAATTTACTTTTAACACACCGCAACACATTTGAAATGACAGAAAATACACCATATAAAATATATTTTGTTATAAATGTGTGTTTGCGCATATATTAAATTCATATACATATATATATATATTTATATTTATATATATACATACATATATATACATATACATATATATATAAGAAATATAGTATGTAGTGAATACAACTACTATAAATATTCATTACAAAGCATTTGCAGTACATTTTTGTTTTGATGTACAGAGTATGTTGTCCTAGGTTTGCATTAGATTAGAAACATAATGTAACTAAGCAAAACATTAAATGATATTATTTGTATATTGTAATTACATTTGTTACCCACTTATTATAACATCTTTTTAATATTAAGTGTAATTGACATATATAAATAAATAAATATATATATATATATATATATTTGTTTCCAGTTTGACTATAGCTCCGTTGGCAGTAACGCGATGGCTTAAGGCTTATGTCAGGTAGCATGTTTTTATAATTTAAGTTTCTTGAAAACAACTTATGGTTTAGGAAAATATGACTCAAATAAGCTTCCTGTTTTCGGGGGGACTTTAGACACGTAGTGTGTCTTGGGACATTTTAGGAAAATTAATTTTCCCACATAAGGAAGAATTGAGTAAAGATATCACTTGTGATAAATTTAAAGTCATGAACGTCTACGTATTATCACATTTGTTCATTAATTCTTACTCTTATAAATGACTAAAAATATGATTTGCCATTTACGTATTACATACGCCGGTGCTGCGATTGACTAAGGCTTTGGCCGGCAACACAATTTGTTCAACTTACTTGTGAAATGAAAGCAGTAGGATGGGCTTATTGTGTTGCTGGACTAGCTACTGGACTACTTCCTGCTGCAAGACTTCCTTATCGTCAATTTTCTCGTCGTCATAAGCTGTCGACTTTTGTTAGACGTTGTTATTTCTTTTTCTTTGCTTGAACAACCTTGGGAACTAATTTTAGAGTAAGTTATTTTTATTAACTAACAAAATGTGTTTTCTGTTTTGTGAAATAATATTTGTGTAGGGTTGTACCACATAATTAGGTCATGATATAATCTTCAAAGTATTTATTCAGTAAGTATTTCCATTATTCTATGAAACGTAGAAGTCTCTCTACGCACCTAGTTAAGGTTAGTGTAATAATTTTTACATTTTCTTGTTTGATATTAATTTCGGCACTATTTAATTTGTGTGCTAAACGTAAAATACTTTGACTATTTGAAAACAAGTGAGGTTATAGAACCCGTGTATCTTTAATTAGAAAACATTCTAACTTGTTCAGTTAGTACAAATAAATAATTTCAATTTGTAGCACTAAAGCGTTAATGTGGTAAAGTGGTCCAATGTTGCAATATAACTGCAAATATACGTAAAAAATGTATCTTACATTTCCCCGAATGAAATTCTGCAAATGTTTACATCTCTTACGTGACAATATGGTTGATAGGAAGCGCAGTGCCTGTTGTCTGGCCAGTGTCTCATATCTTCTAAATAGAAACTTTGAATGGCAGTGATAGAGATACGTTGAAAACGTTTCGAGGATTTTCGCGCAAATGTGATAAAATAACATAGCACAGCTTTGACATACCCTATAGAGCTTCGACATAAAAATTACATTGTGAAAATTGTATTGTTATCAATTGCAGTTCTGTTTAATTGATCGTTGAATTTTCACACACTTTTACATATGTATATCACGAGTGTAGTTTCGATACTACTATTCCGATATTCTGAGGCGTAATTTTTTTCTGTTCATTCATACAGATATTTGACAATTAAATTTAAACAGTTTATTTAAAATTATAATTTCATGTACACACAACAACTCATTTGATGGGCCAGAATGGACACCACATAAAATAAATTTCGTGATGAATGTGAGTGTATATATTATATATATATATATATATATATATATATATATATATATATATATATATACAATTCACCGCAAAACATTTACAGTAAATTTTTGTATTGATGTACAGAGTATATTATATAAATTAACGTACATATAGAATAACTACCACAAGTATACAAAGTGTTTTTCTTCTTTCATTTTTCCTAGGTTAAAATGATTCAGTCATTTGTGGAATTTACTTAGTCAAAATTTGTGTAAAGCTATTAGTTACATATATATAAATATTTTATCTTCTTAGTTATTATAACATTAAATAAGTGTTTGTTATGTAATGTATTTGCTTTTATATTTCCTCCGCTGACATATTGGCATGCAATTATATTTTGAATAGGGTGAAAACAACTTACAGTTTAGAAAAAAATTTAAAATTTTACGTACAGTTATCGGGGTGATTTTGGACACGTAGTGTTTCTTGGGACATTTCAAGAAAATTATTTTTCCTACATAAGATAGCACCGAGCAAAGATGTCACATGTCATAAATTTAAAGTCATTTACGTCTACATAATAATTAATTCCTTATTACCAACAATTGACCCATGTAGAAAATATAAAATTATATAAACTTTCCCCAATCTTTTCCTGTTTACATTACTGTATTTATATGATAAAATTTCAAAATAATATTTTCGTATGAGAGAAGTGTGATGAAATTTTCACATATTTCTTTAATTATTACTCATAAAAATGCCTAAAAGAAATGATTTGCCATTTACATATTATATACGCCGGTGCTGCGATTTATTAAGGCTTTGGCCGGTAACACAATTTGTTCCATTTACTTGTGAATTGAAAGCAGTAGATGGGACTAACTGTGTTGCTGGACTAGCTACTGAACTACTTCTGCTGCAAGACTTCCTTATCGTACATTTTCTCGTCTTCATAAGCTGTCGACTTTTGCTCGACCCCGTTATTTCATTTTATTTGTTTGAATAACCATGGAAACTAATTTCTAGGTAAGTTATTTTCATTAACTAACAATAGGAGTGCTGTGTTCTATAAAAAAAATTTTGTGTTGGGTTGTAACATATAATTTGCCAAAGATTTTTTTGTCAAATAATTAAATCGGTAAGTCTTTTCTTAATTGTATGAAAACGTAGAATTTTATGTTTATATTTAAGGTAAGTACAATAAATCTTAATTTTGTTATTGCTTCATATTAACTACGGCGCAATTTAGTTTTCGAACTAAGCGTAAAATAGTTGCACAATTTAAAGTTTGTCGTGGTTATACAACACGTGTTACATTAATTAACAAATCAGTTTTCATTCATTCAATTATTACAATTAATTAATTTCAAGTTGTAGTTATAATTTGGTAATATTCGAGTCGAATGTTGCAAAATGACTGCAATAAAACAAAAAAATGTATCTTACATTCCCCCGAATGAAATTGTACAAATGTTCACACCTGTTACGTGACAATATACGACTGAACGTAAGCGCAGAGCTTGCTGGCAGGCCAGCTTCTCGTATCTTCTTAACAGAAACATACAAATTATTACAATAGCGGGATTCTTATTGGCTCAGTCAAATAGGGTAACACCTGCCAGTACAAGCTAAAGCCAGTGATCTTCTGGTAAGCTGCACGGGTGTTGAAATCCAGCAAACAGTCAAGTTTTCCCGCGATAAACCATCGTCTCTAATTATAGTACTTATTGAGATAATATGAAGTTTATTTTTTTCTTTTCTTTTTCTAACGAAATGGTGTCAGTTTCAAAATTGTTAAATCACACGAGATATATGAATTAACAAATTTTCTTTTTCCATTATTTTGTCAATCTCGGTACACACAGGCAGTAGTTCGAAGTAAAGTGTCGCGAGATTTATGTATTTGGTTCAAGATGTGTTAACAGGTACACAGTACTGGAATTTAAATACAGGAAAAATACCACGTGAGATATTTAGATCAACTATTATACCGAAAGTAATTTATACTTTACCAACGCAGTAGAAATTACTACGACTTTAGTTTCATGTAGTTTGTTTATAAACTTATCACTTTTAAAAATTGTTGTGCTCCGAATTTTTTTAAATGCGTGAACTGTAGGGTCTATAACAAACAATCCTCCAAACATTTTTGCTATTTATTCACATTTAGTACTAAATATCGTTATGTGAATAAAAAGCTATTGGGTCGTATAATTTTTAGTAGTATGTACACCCTCAATTTTGAAGATTTGACGACGTTTAGTGTAATTAAATCACGGCAGGACAGAAAGAAAACCAATTTAATATTTACAAATTATTATCTAAAGTCTTTGTTCAGTAATACACCTCGATCCCGTGACAACTCTCTCTTCTACTGCTTGCATTTTAAAGAGTTAGCACAGAAATGAATTGATATGATACTTCTCAAATACTGTCAATGTTAAATATACCTTTGTTTCATTTAACATAATTCGGAAAAGAAAAGAAAAACATTTCAAATGAAACTATGGTGACAGCAATAATTACCATTTTAAAAAATACGTTTTATCTCAGACGTCAAATCAAGTATCATGTTAAATTACTTAAGTGTAATGTTGCGAGTGTAAGAAAATTCACAAATAAGTATACATAGATAGTTCAATTCACAGTTATACTGAATCTACATAATATTTCAATGATTACTTGCAAAACTGCCAACTTTACTTATACCAAAGCCACAAGATAGTGCTCAGTTAATTACAATCACTACACATGAGACAATAAAACCAATAACTTATTTGCTTCACGTTGACCACAGCTTAGCTGAACGGAGAGCATGAGTTTTTAGGTGACGGGGTAGGTATATTTGTTTCACTGTTCTTTACTCCGAACTATTTGAGCAGCATCAAGTACAAATTTAAAATTATTTCAGTCTGATGATTAATAATGTGTCATTACTAAATTCTCGAAACCAACTTTAAAGACGTCTTCTTGAAAACTTTTAAGTCTTGTGGCTCATGTCTACGTGTAAGCAATAAGGAAACTTATATATTACCAATAATCTTCATATTGAAGTAGCTCTTCTGGTAAAACATCCTTCTTCTAACACATGGGTACAGGATGCGAGAGAAAACATATATTTCGCTACTAGTTTGTATACCATGTCTTGCCATACCTCAACACTACTAAATAACATAAGTTCTCTTCAATTACAGTAACCATGAATTCCATAGTATACTTTCTCTCTATTCCACACAGACTGAAGTTCGTAGTCACTGAATATAGTGCAAAGACTGTTAATAGCACTCACACATTAAGCCAGTACATTAAAATATTACACTTCTATCCGTGGCTTGGCGTAAGGAAACAAATTATTAAAGAAATAAGTGAAGTTAAACTACAATGTTGGCAAACAGACATCACATAAATGTAGAAGTCTTAAATAACATTGAAGGAAAACATTATATTAAATAAAATTAAAATTATTCTGTGAGAGACGCCACATGGAGTACAAAGCGGAATATCACAGTCTCTAAAACCGCCACGTGCACAAAGTGTATGCATGTGTGTGTGTGTGTATATATATATATATATATATATATATATATATATATATATATATATATATATATAGTCAGTGCTAATAACTCACACAATGGGACAAAACAAAACGATGCCATTAGATTTTGTAAATTTCATTGTAGTCTGTGGGCAATTTTACAAATAATAATAATATACCTTAACTTTGGTTATATATCAACAAAGGAAAATAAGATGTAAGGTTGAAATTGTTATGTGAGTAAATAATTAAATGTAAATTTATTGAAATAAAAATATAACACAATGTTAGAAATTAATAAATTGAATTATGAATGTAATGTGTTTAATTTGTGAGGATAAAATGAAACGTTTTAATAAAGGCGATAAAAGTCAGTTATTTCATTAAACAATATTGATGTAATCGAAATGGAAGGTTAAGGTAAACGAATTACAACACCAGACACACTTTCATAGTTGCTGCTTCGTATTCACAGCGACCGCGGTTATGTAGAGGCTAGTGTGCTCGCCTCCCATCATGTCGAGCTGGAGTAATTCCTGTCTGCGATGCTAACCGGAGACCCCTCACACCGCAGACCGGCGCTTTGCCGACTGCGCCACGGGGCGGCATCTTCACTGGCTTACAAGACATCGCTGTCAAGAGTTGCGCAAACCACGTCTGGACCCGGGCATATTCGTTGTGTTGTCCTTCACCTCACGTCGCTCTCACTGCAGCCTCATTAAGGTGAATAATGTGAGCGTGGAGTGGTACTGGAACGGAAAACAGGGGTACACGAAATACTTCTCCCCCCCCCCCTCAGCCCTAATTCCCACGTGCAGAAATTATGTCTGTGAGGCTATTCAGGAATTACTCCAGTTCGCTATGATGGGAGGCGAGCGCACTAGCCTCTACATAACCGCGGCCGCTTGCGAATATGAAGCAGCAACTATGTAAGGGTGTCTGGTGATGTAGTTCGCTTATCTTAACTCCATTTAGATAATATACATTTTTTTACTGAAACAACTGGCTATTATCACATATATTAAAAACATTTCATTTCCTCTTCACAAGTAAAACATATTACATTCAGAATATATTTTAATAATTTCAAAAACTGTGTATTAAACTTTAATTCAATTCACATATTAATTTCAACGTTATGGCTGATTTTTCATTCTGTGTCTTCTACATTACGCTATGTTTTTTTTTTTTTTTTTTTTCATATACTGAATCGTCGTTAGTAAATTTAAAATACTGTTTTTTTTTTTTACTAATTATTTGATCGTTCAATGGGGTAGTTTTTCCAATGGCTGATGATAATTTATGTGACCTACTGATATATATATATATATATATATATATATATATATATATATTTCCTCTTGCGAACTAGAGGCATCTTTCAGAACCAAACATAACTTTCGTGGAAATTGTTTTTAACTCTCAAAGCTGTATTTTCAGTTGAGTAAAATGGGTTTTCAATTGGGACGACACTAATATTCTTTGCTGAGTACAAATTTCGTTTCACATGGAACTTTACTTTTTCTACCATCAGTAAATGCTTAGCTTAGGGTAAAGTACATCCTTGTTTTCTTTAAAAAAAAAAATAAGTAAGTTTTAAAAGGTGGTGGATAGAATCATATAAGTTTGGTTTATTTGGTAGGTATTGAGTCCTCCAATCACCCGCCTCTTAATTTGACGTGTACTCCCGAAACATCCCGTGTGGATATTAATACTTGGTCCATCTGCAATATCACCTGACGATACTATATTCAGAATCATATTTATCAAGAAGAAAAAGTTCTTAAAAATGTCCAGTTTACCGCGAGTAGACTACCCAGTGAGCCATACGTACAAAGAAAACTAAGCAGTATATTTTTTCAGCCTGCAACATCAACCTATGATATCTCAATGTTCAGTATTTAGCCAGGACTGTCTCAACAGACGCGAGCGTCCTGGTGGTCTCACATGCGCCCGTTCACATGTCGCTGCCAACAAAATAAAACGAAGGAAAGGATACAAGAGAAAAAGTCTTAGGAATGTAAGGAGTGGTTCTTTTTTAACTGCTGCCTGGTTTCTTTCGATTTTACGGCCTTTTACTCCGCTCCATCTCTCTGCCTCTCCTGTTCCTCTTTCTTCTCCTACGTCTCCTTATGTTCCTAGCAAGCTGCAGGCGGTCAGGTTGTTTCCCTGGGATGTAGAAGTTCGGCAACAAAGCAAGCTATCTACGTATACGTGGCAACACTGCACCGGCCACACAGCTACACCATCAACTTAGCTGTGTCGCCTGTCTCTGCCTCCAAGCGCGCACATTTATCCCGCTGCGGTACAAGAACACTGCAAAAATAACTTTTCTTAGCCAGACGATTCAGAGTGGTTTTTATTGGTCTCTACAAACGTTTTGGTTTTTGATGTTACGTTTTCTTGGAAATTTGCATCTCATACATTTGCATAATATGTAGGAGACCATTGGAAATGTTTGTTAAATTCTGTAGATTTTAATATATATTTTGTTTTTATTGATATTAAAGAGGCATAATAAATGTCATTACGCAAATCTGCTACGAACATAAAAGGTACATTTTACAATCGAAATATCAAAATTATAATCAATAAGCACATAACGTTAACCACAGATACTATACAAATTAGCGGGTAATTTACACAATTTATACAGGCTAGAAAGTTTACTAGCGACCTCAGTATTTATGATTTTGATTTTATCTTCAGGCTTGAATTTACGAGCGAGCACGCACTAGAGAACTGGTCGTTACTTTATTTGTTACGCCCTTCATGAAGACATGTGACCACTACGCCATTACTACACGCCCTTCCAACATTGACATGAAGTTCACAGAATATTATCAAGGTTCCTTGTGGGCGCTTTACACATAAAATCGTCATTGTATATTTGGACCAAACACTGTCCAAATCTAACACATTACATTAATAGCAATTTCCCCCAAATATACTTTCCTCGGTTCCTTAGTTTACGTACAAACAAATGTGAAATAAGCGATTTGTTCATTTTCGCTACTTACGCAATGTAAAAATTAGTGGTAAGAAACAGTTTTAGAGCAATGTTTTAATTAAATGCTCTAAATATAAAAAAAGAAATCCGTCTATTTATTACTTTACACAATTTATACACGATGTTCACAAAAACACCGAAAAACTCCGGCAGGTGATTCCTAATTAAAAATAAAGCAGAAAATATGAAAGACACTTTGTACGTAATTGTGAAACTAAACGAGTAATTCGCCTTTGAAAATCAAATTTAAAACTTTGATTTCCCCATAAACCAAACAGTGATCGACGTAAACTGACAAAACTCAAGATATTACTTCAAGACAATAAGGCTGACAAACCATCAGCAAACACTAGTTGATACCTTCTACCCTTACGAATATAAAAGGGGAGGTCCCACGTAAATTACCGACAACTTTTTTACTGTCAGGATAATCCAACATTTAAAAGTGAATTATTGGAAAATGTGATCTTAATGATAAAAAATGTTCTCTTGTAACGGCTGTCTAGGACGCATAGTTTCCGTGCAAAACGCACGTCAAGTTTGGGCGTGGTGACACAGAGCCTAGCGTGTAGGCAACACTGCGTACACGAGTGTCTGGTTTATTCCACAGCACCGCACAGACGATGGTGGACATTCACTGTAAATATCACGTGCCGTAGCTTAAATACCTTACATAATCGTAACCAACACTTTGTTCCTAGCTTAATTTGTGTGTTTTATGGAAAAGAAAAAAATAAGTTTGCAAGCGAAACAATATGAGTATTTCATTATGTACATTAAACTGATCAATAAAGTTCCCACGTTACAGATGGTGGTCTACAATAAAGGAGATGGGTGGGGCAGTCTCCTCTTGAATATGTATTACGATTTACGTTAAAATGTGTTTGTTAACATGTGCCGTTAAATGTTCCAGTATTAAACACATACACCATTAAAATAAATTGGTTCAAGGTACAGTTTTAGACTTAAATGTCACTTAATAGTTAACGAGTGTTCATATTAGATAGCAAAAATGTATACTGCAATAAACCGTTACTGTGTGTAAAATATCACAGCGTTGCACTGCTTGTTTAACATTGATGTGGCATTTGTCTTCACATGCCTGAGTGGTAACTGACATTTAGGAAATCTGCAATTAAGACCAGACACATACAACTCTAGAGTTGAGGGGTAGGGAAGGTATGGAAAAGATGTTCGTCGTATCACTACTGATGTGAAATCATTTAAGTGATATACGATTGTCATGTAGGAGTAATTTAGAACCTAACATTTGACTTCAATATTTCAGCAGGGCTGTTTCGGTTCCGATAAATCCAAACCGTCCACACCTTCTGAAGTGGAAGAGCTTAACATTCCAAATTTTTTCTTCTCTCGATGCATTTCGCACAATTTCCAACACAACTTTCTGGTAGAGAAAAACGCGCCTGGGAATGTCACAGTCACGAGTACTTTACAAGTTTTAATTACTAGGGGGCTGTTGCTGTTAGTTCGTATATTCCTGCCGTCAATTTTAAAAGAAAATTGCATAACTTAATGCGCAATACCAAAAAGTAAACCATATTCATCACACGCCCGCATGTGTTTAAGTCACTGACTAGTTTGTGATTCGTAGATTTTTATTCATCTTAAAAGTAAGACTAAAACAATAAGAATAATGACAATTAGAATTTTCTTTGACAAGGTGTTTCGAAAATTAAATCATTAGTTTCTTACATCTGCAATAATGTAATTTTTTCCTTCTCAATGTAGTATCAGTATTGGTCTCGGCAATATCTGACAGTGCCTGAAAACAATATCGGCTCCCCTACACTTTACTGTAGTGCCAGAATTAAACAAACGGTTTAAATGTCTAACTTCGTGCATTATACTCAAGAGATATTTATTTCACTTGCACATTTATTTATGTTATTTTTAACACACATACACAAATTAAGCTAGGAACAAAGTGTTGGTTACAATTACGTGAGATATTTAAACTACGGTACGTGATATTTACAGTGAATGTCCACCATCGTCTGTACGGTGCTGTGGAATAAACCAGACACTCGTGTACGCAGTGTTGCCTACACGCTAGGCTCTGCTTCACCACGCCGAAACTACATTTGTGTTTTGCACGAAAAATATACGTCCTAGACAGTCGTTACAAGATGACCTTTTTTATTACTAAGATCACATTTCCCAATAATTCAATCTTAAAAGTTGGATTATACTGACGGTAAAAAAGTTATCAGCAATTTACGGGGGGCCACCCCTTTTATTTTCGTAAGGGTAGAAGGTTTCAACTAGTGTTTGCTGTTGCTTTGTCGGCCTTACTGTCTTGAAGTAATATCATGAGTTTTGTCAGTTTACGTCGATCACTGTTCGGCTTATGGGGAAATCAAAGTTTTAAAATTTGATTTTCAAAGGCGAATTACTCGTTTAATATCACGATTACGTACAAGGTGTCGTACATATTTCCTGCTTTATTTTTCACAAGGAATCACCTGCTGGAGTTTGTCGGTGTTTTTTGTGAACATCCTTTATGAAAGCTAGTCGTGAGATTTACTTATTTTATAAAAAAACGTTTCATTTTTTTCTTATAATTACTTACGTCAACCAGTTACATATTGTATTTTTGTTAATCTACACAGTTAAACCTTGCAACAAGCTTTTATATAATATTAATTGTGTTATGTAATAACTTGATGGATTTGTTTTAATTTTAAGTTTATTTTCTTTTTTTTAAGGGATTTAAATATAAGCTTGTTTTTTTAATTAATTTTACTATTAATTAATTTTATAATTTGTAGTTATTTTTCCATGTTGTTCCCACGAGTACTGAAGAAATATCCGTCGACCCTCCAGAGCTATGTATAGAAGGGTAAGAGCTAATATACAACATAGTGTGCCCTGAGGTGGTATGTTTACATCATGTTCGATATATACTCTGATACCACTCAGTCCTCAGGCCTCATCTTGACTTGTGTATTTGGAGGTATGCGCCGTTTATTTCAGCTTGAAGCTTACTTGTGCCTAACGAAACACAGTTCCAGGTTTGGTTTCGGGTTTTTCCATCACCGCTAGAATTTGCCCAGGGTGTAGGTCGATATTAGTTAAGACACTACCCCGCTAAGTCTTGCCATTTAGCCTGGCAGTAGTGCTTTATCTCCTCGAAGAACTGAACACGGGCATCATTTTATTCGTAAGCTATTCTTCTCAGCAAAACCTTTCCTCTGATACCCTTATCATGGAAGTACATAAAAAATAACTTGTCCGCCATCTTGGGCGGTCCGCAATATTGGATTTTTTTGCCATTTTGAGGGGCCAGAAAATGATGCATCTAATAGAGGTATTGAATTTTTAAAACTATAGCGACATAGTTTGAAGTGTGTGTTTTTTGTAGATATACAAATATATGCGATAAATAGTTTCGTGAATAAAATAGCCGTACATCGCTGCAACGCATTTGAAGCGCAGGTAGAGAGGCCCCTTACGAGCGAACATAAAAGTTAATAAATACTTTCTTTATTCTTATCATATCAATGGTTTTTGCTTCAGAGAAGTAGTCAAAATAGTTAAATCACTACTTTGACACACGTTTGTTCGAAAGTTATTCAACAGAAACATATTTTATTTGTGGGAAATTACTGTTAACGTCAAACATAAGAGTTTAACAACGAGTTTTCTGGTGCAGAGCAGAACTAAGCGTTCCCAGTCAACTGCTGTCCAGTCACTACGTAGTCAACTCTAGCAGGAATATTTTAAGACAATTCTTCGAGGTTGGTTAGGTAACCCGCGAATAGATTTGGTCTCGCCCTGTAACGACTATGAACCCGTACGTTGGCTAAATAAGGACATAATAGTGAGGCTAGCATGTGCTACCCGCGCGTACAGTTATAAGCCAGGATGATCTATTGTTGCCAATGCGTGTATAGGACTCAGATTTTTACGCTACTGCCAGATCAATACGTGAAATTCATGTACCTAAATTCATTTGGCAGTATAGTTTTGAGTACAATTTTAATCCTGCGATGTTATGAGTTTTGTTTATTTATTTTTTGTATTCGAGGTAATGCCTACTACAACTTGAATATTGTGTATTCTGTGTTTGTCTGGAATGATTTTAATTTTCTGCGAAACAGCTTTATCGGTGGATTTTGTGCGCGGGAAAACGATTCACGCACGAATATGCGCAAGGTAAGCTGAACTGCCAGAATAATAGGCTAGTTTCTCACGCTGCGACCGAAGACTGTAGGCCTATGTAGTGACGTAACTTGCCTCCTTCATTTATTTGGTTATTTACTTAAAACTACTAAATTCCATGAAGCTAACTTCAGACAGAATCACCTCGTCTACCACTTACCTACATTACTTTAGCTTACAACTTTTGAAATTATTATAAAAATATAAGTTTTACAATAAGCAGGGAAAAGTTTCTAAAATTTAAAACAAATTAGAATATACTGCTAATTACAATAACTGAAAAAATCACAAATCAATATAAAACATACAATGCCATTCATCCTACAATCATACACACATTCATACCGGTCATGTGATATCATCCTCTCTTTACTGATCAAAATCAGCTGTCATAGTTTTCAGAAGAGCTCTTTTAAATGTGGGCCGAGACAACTTTTGTTTCACAAATTCCTGAAGGGCATTCCAGGCGCGCATTGAAGGAACAGCAAATGATTTGGAATAAGCACTGTGCGATGCTTCGGTATGAGCAATGTCAGAGTGGCCTTCCAGCGGGTACCAACTGCATGACGGGAGGGAAATTCATATTTGTTTGCTAAATAGGGAGAAGTTGTAAATACGTGAACCGTGGTAACGTATTTTTAAGATTAAAATTATAACGCACGCATGTATTTTGAATCTTCTGCAGTCTATTTTCTTGTTCGTCAGTGCAGCTTCCTACTTATGCTAGCTACGTAGGCGACTAATTTAAAGTGCCGTTCAAGATGAGGCCTGGGTTTATTTACTGAGGAAGTTAACTTGACTTCTGCACTGCACATAATAATTTGTAAAAGTTACCGGTAGAAACAAATCGAAATCTCCATTAAATTTCACATTTCGTGTATTCGCCAAGAAACCTCATGAATTTGTACTCTTCAGAAGTATAATGAGGGGAGCGAGGATTTAGTTCTTTAGCGACGTTGATAAATGTGTGAAGTGCGTGGACAAAAATTCTTGTATTTCTGCTCCAGGAAGAAATTCACATTACGCGGAATTTCACAGCTACAAATGTTTCCGACGTGTTCAAAATAAACTGTTCTGATAACAGACGCGTTACTCAGTACAACTATATAAATTGTGTAATGCCAGCACAACTGTTATAAATGTATAAAAAACCTGCGGTAGGGTTATATGTAAGCAACAGTAAATAGATATGCAACCAGTGGCGTGGGAACCGGGAGGGGGGTTCAAGGGTACATTGTCCCCCTCCCCCAAGTGTTGGGGAGAAGTACAATACTTAATTTGTACGCCCCTAAATGTGTGTTACTGACACGTATTTGTACGCCCCTAAATGTGTGTTACTAACACGTAGTTTAAGTATGTGATAAGGACTTATTTCGTAATTTTTTATTAAATTTAGTGCCTGTCTTCGTCTCTACTCCTACTCTATTGTCCAAAGCAGATATTTCCGACTATGGTGGAAACCTTCATGCACCACAGGGAAGAGGAGGAAGGGCAGTGGTTATTACTTACATTCATTCCATCTCCTACATAGAGGGAGGAATCTTTTCAGTGACTTTAGTGAGTTCTATCATCGCAAATGCGTACGCGAGGTTTAATATAAAATTGTGAAATGAACTCTATTCCGCCAGCCACGTGTGTCACATGCAGTAGTGTAGTGTGCTTAAAAATTGTTTTTGTAACGAATCAATATTTCAAACGCACATTTTGCTTGTGTACGGAAAGAAAATACTTTAGTCGTGTACGAAATGCCACATTCGGTTCCACCTATATTAACGATTAATTAAAACCACATTATTCTGCTTTTTATCCCGTTGGAGACAAATTTCGAAAAAAAACCTGAAACTGCTTTTCGGGTATTTAGGTTATCATAATTTTGAAGCTAAAATCAACTCCGTACCTAGTAAACCTTGTTTAATATGAAGAAATAATCGAAAACGCATTCCATTAAGCAGTTGAATTTCGGAAGATTCTGAAAAAACATTATACACATTTAAATGAGCATTCAACTGAAGTATGATTGATAGTTCCCTGTATTCGAGCAATATCGACGATTCGCGTCTAAACATAGGTCACCACTTTTCTTCAATTTTGGAGTTGAATTTCGAAAAATCCCTTCTTGATGCTCGCTTTCGCCCTGAGGGGAATCCCTCAAACATTTCACGTCTTCATGTCCAGTTATTTAGACTGTTGGTTGATATGACAGTCAGCCCTGTCAGTCAGTAGACACTTTTATACTTACACATTTAGGTTTTCTAGCCAGGTATTAATGTCAACAAAGAATTACTTAAATGTATGAACTGAATTTTCAGACAGTATAGATCATTTTGAAACATATACAGTGTTAGTATTTTATTATAACTTTTGTTTTCTTGCTGGAACAAATTCGTGCACGCCAGTTTAACTTCATTTTTGTAGTTAACGATAAATTTATTTTAAATTGCGTTCTTCATCAGATAACAGGAAACTCCATTACACAAAGTTGAATTATGTAGGCTAATGTAATTGCAAAAAATTTTATCAAAATTTGCGTAACATTCACATGTTTGCAAAATAATTAGATTATTACGTATCCCGTGACTTCAGTGCATTTATAACGTTGGGAGCGAACGGCTGCACAAGCACTTTCTTCTTGTTCCTTGACTGGCATATTCGCAAAATAATCAGCAAATTGATTGAATTATAGACGTGTGAACGAAAATGTTGCATACATAAATAAAATAACTTATAATATATTTTTTTTTTCAGTTTCTACCGGAAATATGCGTGCAAATGATGTATTTTCTTGTTTAAAAAAATGATCCGGTCATTGAGGTTAGTTGTACGGCGGGAGTTAATTGTTAGTAATTTAAAAACAGTACCTGTAGATAGTATCACTAAAGTAAAGTGTGGTTTAATATTTTCTTTCTGAAAAACCCATCTTTTTAAATTCAGCTTCATGTTATCGACTGCCGGAATAATTTTCGTTATATATATATATATATATATATATATATATATATATATATATATATATATATATATACCCTTCTTTTTTTTTGTAAGATTCCACGTTTGTTAAAAATGAACGTCAGCTTCAGGAGAATTGGCTCAAAACAACGTGATACTGCATCTAAAAATAATAACTTGGAAGGGTTCGTTACTGTTTTTAATTTTAGGTGATGTGTCAAACCAGTGCAGGCTACACATGACATCACGTTGCAGAGAAGCAAGTTAGTGACCGTTAATTGTATTGCTTACGTTATTCTTCGTGTGCATCCAACAGCTAACTCTGGACGTGCGCATCACAAAATATGTATTGAACAATAAACACATTAGTTCATCAACTTGGCGAGCTTCACGTATGCTATGAAACTATGCAGTAGGAAAACACACTGCACATGTCTGTAATGTTACACAGCTGCATTGTTACAGGGAATATAAAGCACAAATTAAATATGCACATTTATATGCAGTAACGCAGATTAATTTACTTTTCAGAGGTTGATTTAAAAATCTTTCAGTTTATCGAGAACAATCTAAGCAAACCTTGAACAATAACTTTGCGCGAGAGATCGATAGACTTCTATATGTTGTTGTGTTGGTAACTGTGATAAATGATATCAAAATACGCTTCAATTGGCAGCATTGGATGACTCGCATATGTATCTATGATAGGATGACAGTTAAAGGAGCTCAACTTCAGCTCACGATAGACGTACATACAACGCTGCTTGTTAACGACACACGCTAAGACATCGCCTTATCCCAGTTCAAATTAGTGCAGCCTTTGTAAAAAACGGGGGGAAACCGCAAGGATAAGACGTAAAACGGTTAGCTAATCTTGCACAAACGGGAGTTACCTGTGAGAATGTATAAATGTGAAATGTAGCTATATTTGTGCGCGCACACACTCACAAGCGTGCGTGTGTAAACTTATGTGTGTATGAGAGAGTGTGTGACGGTCCTAAACTACTTGTACAAGCTCTATAAAATGATTTATTATGTAAAATTTAAAATGGAACACAAAAAACATTATACTAACTATTTGGTAGGCCTACAGTAGCTGGTACAAGATGTAACCCAACTTGAAAATCTATTAATAAAATAGTTTAAGACATAGAATAACAAAACATACGCCAAATGATGTAACACATAAGTTAAAATAATAGATTTCATTAAGTACGAACCTACATCTATGAGCTCTGTTGTGTGGTGATCTCATGCCCTACACAGTCACGTGGGTTTCTTACCTGGTTGGTAAGCACTTACACGAGTTAGGTCGTTGCAATGTGTTCTGTGTATCAACGAGTGACTGTGGCGTCTTTAAAAGAATAAAATATCCTTAGTATACACAAGTGTTGGATAATTATATAGTGTTTTCTTTTTAAAATGTGTGTAGATGAACGGCCAATTTTCGTTTTTAATAGAAAACATAAAAAATCTGTTAACAAATAACAAACATCCATGTTATACGATTTTGAATTTAACACGTCAGATATTTCTTACATAGCTAATTACCATTTGCTGTATGTAAGTTAGTTGTTATTTTATATACGAGTAAAATGTACACTTTGATGTGTTGTAGTGGAAACAATAAGGCATATATTTTTATTTTTCTATCGAGAAAATCGTGTAGGGTTTAAGGAAATATTTCCAAGTTTCCAATGATGTTTCTAACAAACGTTCCGAATTTTTAAAACTACAGCGACATAGTTTGGAATGTGCGTTCTTTTCCTAAATATGCAAATAAAACTCGCGTAAAATATTTCCAAGGAACAGTCATGACACGTGCAACGCGTTTGATGCGCGGGTAGAGAGGCTCCTTGAAGTGTACGTTCGTTGGCCTCTTGCTCAGGTCTCAGTCTTGTAGGGACGCTCCTTAAGAGGGCGTGCTACATAATTCAACACTAAAAGCATTTATCTATAACTGTAGGTTTATTGAAGCTAACATGTGAAAATTTAAACAATAGCAATCACAGAAAATATTTTTAGCCTACGTTTTAAACGAAATTGTTTTCAGTGTTACGAACTTCTAAAGTAAAATCTCTGACGCCGAACCTCGTGCATATAACTGCGGCGCATATTTGTTCACTAATAACCTCACTGCGAGAGAAAATAGCACTTTAACACGATGACAATGGATATCAAAGGTCGGCAGAGAGAACTGCTCATCTACTCGGCGCCATCTTGACAACAGGTCGGGGAAGCAACACAAGCCAGCCAACCTGCCAGACTGATGTTACAATGTATAAAGGCAGGGTTGCCAATTACACCAAACAAGTTAGTCCATGCTAAAAAATGTACATTGTTGATTACTGGTTACCTAATCACACACACGTATACACAACAAGAACAGTGGCAGTTATCATATAGGAAACAACATTCCCGGTGGCCGCCTGTGTGAGCATTCGAGACCCAGAAGTGTGGAAGCGATAAGGACGACGCAGTACGCACATCTCGCCTCATTCTAGCCTCTAAGCGCGAACCACTGCAGTCTTCTCTCCCACAACTACCCTCTATGAGACATTATGTGGCGGTCCTACGGTTTAGGACGCAGTAACGGTATTAAAGAGGTTGTACGGTCTGTGCTCCTTTAAAGATTAAGGGCCAAGATTTTCTTTACTAAAATGGACCACAAGAAGAGTACATTTTGGTAATTTAAAATGCGAGAAAATACGATTTCAAAGTTACTGGAGGGCCTTAAATAGGTATTCACAAGTGTTACGTTCTTTATCTGCATCCAGACGGACCCTCAGACTACACTGAGCCCAAAATAATGCAATAATTGTTCAATTCTTAATTTTACCCACGATCTTTCGTAGGAATGAGGAATTGATGTTAGCTTCACCTCCACAAAAATGCCAGGTACTAAGTCTGCATAAGAGAACCTTTACGGCATCAAACTTAGATGAACTTGAGAACTGATATAATACAAGTGTGCTAAGTGGCTGCATTAATTAAAGGGATTACATAGCAAATTTCAACAATGATAACTTAAGTCTTAAGTTCATATTCGTAGATTGGTTACTATTTAACTGTGCTTGTTGAGTATAAAATATCAAATTCCATGTTCCTGTTAGTTTTGCTATGTAATTTGTGTTCGTTGCTTTTATAGATGTTTCATAGGTCGTTGTTGTCGTGTACAGGGGCTATGAAACTATATACGTGACATATTCAAATATACGTTCGCCTCCTATAAGTTCAGCATAAAGAATGACTGTAAGTGAGCTTTGACAAGTTGGTCGTAGAAGTTACCAGCACTGGTGAGACTTATACGAGGTAATAGAGGTGCATTAGCGGAATGAATGCTGTAAGTCACCCGGGACATGCTAAGATGAGAGTCGACCCCGTCGCAAATATAACAAGAGTTATCATTGTGGGAGGCCAGCGCCCTAGCCGCCTCTACAGCTCCAAGATTCGAATGGATTTATTTCGATTTTTTTAATAGGTACATAAAATGCTGACCACATTTTCTAACCATGTAAAGCGAAGAAATTATAGGTTTGGGACTAGACAATGGCTTTCCGGGATAAAAGGGTTGCCTGTTGAGTAATGGGTGTTCTTATTCCTTTTAAATGTGAGAGAAGCTATTCAAAAGTTTAAATTTATAACCGTGTTGCGTGTAAAATCTGTTCACACGGCTGTTTATCACGTCGTAAAAACCAGCTATTGTAAGAGGCATCCCTCTACAACTCGTTTAGCATGCTGTTTTCAACGCCTCCACCTGATGTGTTTGTGCTACCGACATCACGCCAATAAATTATAACACAAACCTACAATTTCAGTGCAAGCCAGGGCCCGTTTATGACTAATAAACACTAAATTACAACTCTCAGCAAATAAATATTCGGGAAGTTTATTTTTAACCAACGATATTAGCAATGCTAGACCGCCTTTGCCACCGAAAATGTTTACAAATGGTAATAGGGTGAGAACATAAATGAGCGAGTAACAAGAGGTGGCATTATTTGTAGCCCACTATGTTGCCTTCCTCGACCTACAAGGCCATAAAGGTTAGTCTTGATGGAATCACACACTCTCCAGTTAACTCGTAACTGTCTGCTGCGACATTTAGTGCCATCATCGTGTAAGACGACGCTAATCTCCCCTTCAAGGCTGGAAGACATTCACATCTGAACTTCTCAACTTCTATTAGTGCGTATCTGGTAGGAAAAATACATTATTCTACATTCATACCGAATACTCATCTTCAACGTATTGACTTTATCTCTGACAATATTTTCGTGCAATAAAACATGTTAAAAATTCATTTTTACATAAATACACATATGTTAATTTTGCTTGCTTTGAAGTTTTCTTAAAATTACAGCTATCTAAAAAATAAACGATAATCCACAGCAAATAAAACACTCCAAGACATTTACATAACATATTGCATCACAACGTCTTCAGATTTTTCATAACTTTGTGCATAGACATGTAAATTAAATTTAAATCATTTTCGCTGTATTACATAAGCTTCCTTTCAGTGACTGGATTCAGTTTCTTGGACGTACTCCATTGCAAATTGATCGACTGTCAAAGAAAACTAAACAAATAAAAGAAAACCATCATATAAGCAGAGTATGCTTTAGTCAGCAAGATACATACACAACAAGAAATTCCAAAATGGAATCGGGTCAAATAGAAACAAGGAACAAACAGATAATAAATGAAAATAATAACAAATAAAATAAAAAACCAAGTAACATGCGACACAACGATAATATGAAACAAAAAACACAGCAGATATCAGACACGAACAGAAAAATAACAAAAAACACAACAAATAGACGGGGCAAAACACAACAGATAACAGACATATACAGAAAAGACAAAAGACACAACGAAGAGACGAAACAAGACACAGTAGTTATCCAGAAAGACAGTGTAAGGAAGTTTCGGGAACTGGAATCTGTTCCCGTCATCAGGTAGACACACAGGGTTCAGGAACACGAGTGCGACTTCCTTTCAGTGTAATAAAGTGTAACGTTAGACTGTCAAGAGTTAAGAGTAACGAAATAATTTATTGTACAGAAGTGTAATTTGTTTCTTTTAGATATAAGGGAACTAAACATCACTTTTTAAAGGTAATAATTAAACTAATTTTTTTTACATGAAACGAGTTAGTTGAAGATAATGCAGTTACAAGCAATTCTCTTGATTAAATAATCTGAGCTGCTAATCATTTGACGTCCCTGCTATACACTTCATAAAGCCTACGTAGGTTACTGAACGAACATAAAAAATCAGAGTACCAATAAAGAAATATTACTAAAAACTTAATAACTGTTACATTTATTGAAAGTGAAGTACCTATTAGTTGTTAATTGCTATGTGTTATTTATGACATTAGTATAGGTATCTACAAATAAATAAGATTTTATGGTAACAAATATATTTGAAAACACATTCTGATATTTTGACTATAACAGTTTATACTAACGACGTTACTGATAACTCATAAAATATATTCATTACTGTGTAACAGAAATCTACAATTCTTTTCTAAAAGAAATTGACTATTGCTATTAGAATATATGTAGCGATTTAATTATTTTTCCATATGTTGCATATGTGAAAACAATAATTGTAGGTCAAAACTCCTGTTGCATAACATACAACCAGCAGTAACTAAAGTTTCCAGCTAAGTTTTCTACTAAAAATGCTGAATTTATTATTTTTAAATCTACAAAAGTGTAACGTTAACAAAATATGTAAAAAAACTATAACTAGGCAATACGTTGAAAATACTTTAGTGAAATTGTCTAAAATAGCAAGTTATTTAAAACTTGGTGAAATTCCGCCATTCATAGAGGAGAGTATTACATGCATATGATATACATTTCAAACCAGGGATGTTACAGATAAATAATATTATTTACTTTTAAATGGATTAAGGAATATTTTGCTGGCTGTGTTCCGATTGTCACGCTTCGTTGGTAGCAAAGAAGCAAACATTCAAGGTTGGCAGCAAAGAAGCAAACATTCAAGATTGGCAGCAAAGAAGCAAACATTCAAGGTTGGCAGCATAGAAGCAAACATTCAAGGTTGGCAGCAAAGAAGCAAACATTCAAGGTTGGCAGCAAAGAAGCAAACATTCGAGGTTGGTAGCAAAGAAGCAAACATTCAAGGTTGGCAGCAAAGAAGCAAACATTCAAGGTTGGCAGTAAGAAATGACGTGTAACTCAGAAGAGTCCCTGTCTTCCTTGCATGTACCTTGTATCTACGCATTTGTCCAGTGTCCAAGCAGCTTGGTTGTGATTGGCCCAGTCAAGTTGGATGGAACATCTCGTACAAAGAGGGGTATTTATTATCAGAAACAGTGACGCACAGAACCAGGAAGAGAGCGGAAGCATCAACAGTTTGAATTACGAATATATCGACATTGTTTTGTCTTCCACGTCCACCTCAAAGCCTGCGAACATCTGCAAGACGTGTCGTTAAGTTTGTTGCTCAAGTCTGCAACCTACATTTACCTCGCAGCATGCAGAATGAATTAAGTATCCTTCCAGCATTCACCTGGATAAATGCCAGCAAACCAAAGTCAACTGAATTCAAGATGGTCGGACCGGGGATGTAACCCACGCCGTCTACAATACTAGACCGGTACAATGTTTCACCACAGCGTCTCATATGTCCTCGTTTGATGAGTAGGGACGTAGACTCGTCTCATTGGCTAGACAACAGAAACCCCGCTTTATATTTGTAAATATTCTAAGACCCCGTAAGACTTGTACAGGAGGGGGATGACTGTATCACTATTGGCTAGACGGGGTTAAAGGAAGTGTCGCCAAATACTTTTGGTCAATTGAACATTCGGTCAGTCGATGCCTCGTTCACAACATTTGCCATACGTACGTGTAAAAGTAAAAACACTGGGTGTGCATGCAAGTATTTACATCACCACGTAGCGTGCCTGAGTACGTCCTGTGAATTCAAGTTTTATTATTCGTAAGACTTAATTAAATTTTAATAATCTTCTTTAAATAGGTATATTATATTGGTATCTGGATGCGAGCAACGTCTAATAATTAGAGGCTCTGTCCAAGTACATTTTTATGAAACTGTGAAATTTTCCATCATTTACCCTAAATTATATGATTGTATAACCAAATAAACACAATCGATGCATGTAATTGAGAACACGTCGTGTATACCAGTACTGATATTAAATGTTCATGTTTGAATTCGAACTTCTTTTTCTAGATGTAGGCTATACGAAAATGTACTTGGTTCACAATGGCTTCAGACACGCCAAGTGTGTTGAGACGTTTCTGCAGTTGCTATAGCTGCCGTCGTCAGGTAGTCCGTTACCAACTGTTGGATACGTTTTCGACGTGGCTGACATACGCAGAAGCTAAGGTAATGCAGACTACGTAAGCAGAATTGTTTTATTTGTTTCGTTACTATAAACGTGCAGAAGTTCACGTGTAGAGTCTAGTTTTCTGAATCCGTTCCCAAAAACCTTACGTACGTACGTATGTACTTTAAGTGTGCTTGTGATTCCAGCTTTATGTTGCATAAAGTTGGCCAGACGGCACGTTGTATAAATAATTGAATCTATCACTGGCACAACACGCGTATTTTTAACTAACGCAGCCAATAACAAAGGTGAACAATATGGGCGAGACTGGAGCGCGCATAATTGATCTGGCGCAGTGTTTTCGTTGTGATTTTTTTTCAAAGCGACTTTAAGCGGCAACCCAGTAATTTTTTTTTTGTGAAAAGTATGGCGTTAAAGTTAAGCGAAGGATTCTATGTTTCTGTTCTACGAAATCACTCTAACAAACATGCGGCTTTAGTCATTTTGAATAACTTTAAATTCGTTAAAATAAAAAACATATCCATATAATTTGTAAAATAACTGAAGCAATGTTCGCAGTGTGGTTCCATTTAATTTATATAGGTATAGAGAATAACTTCAGTCTGTCGTAAAACATGTGTCCGGGAACGCTTGCAGTGTCCAATTCCCCTGGATCACTACCTGACGCAGTTTCTCTCCGGCATGACAACATCAAGGTGATATTGCATACGTTCTGTTTGGTGGAAGATCTTATGTGTAGATTCTGTCAAGTTCCAGAAACAATGGAACACGTGTGGAGTGACTGCGAATTCTCGGAGATCCCTAGAGAGCGTCTCAAATAGGACTTGACTCTCCTCGGACACGACTACACTGTGGCCGCAGTAGCGGTCGACAGCACAGAGAGAGAATTGCTGGAATTCGCCAGGCTGGTAATGCGTTGGCTGGAGGCCGCAGAAATGCAGCAATCAACAAGACGGTTACTACTTCACATAGGTGTTTGGCGCCAGGGAAGTCAGAGCGCAGATGTATAAGTTAGACACACCTGCTGGTGCTCCCAGTGGGGAGGAAGACTCTGGAGGCACTTGTTGCCCAGGGAGGATGTATATAGTTATCTGGAGAGGACACGGTATAGTGAAGGTTGCAGTACGGTGTGAATCCGAGTATCGACGTATTCCCTGCTTTTTACAATGGAAGAAAACTGAAGTGGCCACAACTTACCACGTGCAGCCGAAACATTTGTCAGACTAAACTCGCCATCTCTAAAAAACACTCAACCAAATGGTTTCAAATTTTTACTGACGAATCTTTCAACATTTCTGTCGCTGACGCAGGTGTTTTTTTTTTTTTTTTTTTTTTTTTTTGTTAAAAAGTAAACTGTTGCTAGTAATTTTTGTGAGCGCGCAGTGCTGAAAGTAACATCGTCGAAAATTTGTTGTTTGTAAAGTAAGACGGGTTCCTGCGTATGAAGAGAAGAAAAAGAGTCAAAATTTATTTATATTGAACCCTTGAATGATATCTTCACGTATTTTATATGTTACGCCGAGTTAAGTTGAGGATTATTTTCAGTCGCTCATGGTAGCAGAAGTTTTTAGCCTTCCTAGTTAAATGTTATCAGATTTCTGTAATACAAACATTAGATTTTATGTTTTATTGCAAACTTTTGTGATTATTGATATTGATAATTACTATTTCGAACGAAACAATAATTTGGCGTTTTTAAATACTGTATAATCGACTGGATTTATTTACTTGGACATACTCCATAGCGAAATAAATGACTGTCACAAGAAAACTAAAAATAAGACAAGAAAACAAAAAGCAGAGTATGCTTAAGTCATCAGGAATACATACATGTGTATGTATTCCTGATGACTAAAGCATGCTCTGCTTTTTATGTTTTCTTGTCTTATTTTTAGTTTTCTTTGTGTATGTATTCCTGATGACTAAAGCATACTCTGCTTTTTATGTTTTCTTGTCTTATTTTTAGTTTTCTTGTGACAGTCATTTATTTCGCAATGGAGTATGTCCAAGTAAATAAATCCAGTCATGCACTCCCATTGCACAGTTCTTTCAAAGATCACTGTATAATCGAGTCAGATATACGGCAAACTTACTTTTTTAAACTGCGTGACTGTCTAAAATATCACGTGGTAAGTTGGTTCCTCAGTTTATTACATATGTCCAAAATTACACATATAAAGGCTGTTCCTAAAACGTAGGGGCAAACTTCTGGAGGCGATGTCTAGTGAAAAATGAATTATGTTTTATAATGAGACTAATAGTCACATTAAAATAATATGCTAGATAACTATAAACCTTTGGAAATGAAGTGTATTAATTTTATTATTGTAAGACATCGGCTACCACTTAAAAATAAACAATATTGTTTAGTATTTCCAATAAAGGGTAGCCATTTTCGGAACAGTTGCTTCAAAAGTTCCAGATACTGTTAGAATTAGGCAGTATGCAAGAACGACATTGTTAATTAATATTTTCCTGATGATTTACACCATTAAAATTTATAATTTCAAGGGTGCATATTTCCTTTAACATTGTTATTTCAAGTAATGGTGTAATCATTGCTTCTCTCAAGTATATATACTAAGTATTTCCGAAATGCTATCAAATCACTATACACTTCACGTTTTACAAACTCTTGAAACAAATTAAATAATTTTTTCATTACAACTTCTGACAAACGATACTGACGACGCAGTTAAAAAAACTTTTTAAATGATGAGTAAACTCGCACAAGTAATGGGATATTAATTTTAAAAACTTTCTATTATTTTATTCAAACAACCATTTTTCTGCAGACATAGCTTTTGATGTACAAGGTGAGTTTGAGGTTGTTTTTATCCATAACTGAGCAATATGAAACAGCGAAACATAATGAAAACCATGTTAGCTAACCTCCAAAGACGTTTGCTTCATTTGTATAGCAAGCGAGACCACAGTTTGAAATAATTTTTCATACAGTTGTCGTTATTGTAAAATGTAAAGTTGTAGCAGGATTAAGAGATGATTTTAAATTGCATAACAGTATACTATTGATACTCACCTAAAATACGAGGACTAAACCGTACAAGCCGATTTATACCTTTGTTTTAAAGAATAGGTTGTAAAATGGGTCAGCATGTGCGATACAGATAACAATTTGGATTGCGCCCGTCTAACTGCAACAATCTAAAATATTTCAGCTGACTAGTACGACGGTATTTGCGAGCTTTGACACAATAAAACAGTATTCGTGATTGTTCAGTACACTTTTACATGTTATACATTACAAGGGTTTAGTTTTGCCGTACCCTTTAAAACTCGATGTAGATATTAGGTAAGAGTTTCTTATGGCTTTGTATGTTACGTTAGAATTTGTCCTTCACATCAAATATAATACTCAGCACTTAAGAAATTGCAAATACGCAATACTTTGCATTAATTGTATAAAGTTTTGAGATTTACACCGTTATTTAAGGACGTTGGACCCGTAACAATTCAAAATTTTATATTTGTGCCAAACAGTGTTCAACTTTTACATATCAGATAACATGTCATTTTCCCAAATAAAAATAGGTCCCGTAGTTTTAGCATAATCACCTATCAAAGTCACAAAATGGTAGTTACGGTGCAGCCAAAATAATAAAAAATAGTTAACTTGCAGAGACAAGATAATTCAAATTAATACTTAATGATGTGAGCTACTTCAAGACACTTTTTGTAAACACAAAGCGATACATTTTCTTATTTTTTTTAAAATTTGATGAAAATAAACAGATTTTTTGCATAACTTCGACTTTTGCCTACTACTGAAATTTTCAAAACTAACTTTTGTCAATTGTGTCATAAAATGCATTGATACACTGACTTACAGTTACTGTAATTTTGAATTCATTAGTTTATTACTTTTTTTGATTTTGGGTACACTGCAATGGCCATTTTATGACTTTGATGAGTGATTATGAAAAACTATAAACCCTATATATTTTTTTTTTATTTGGGGAAATGACATGTTACCTGATGTGCAATAGTTGAACAGTGTTTGGCACAAATATAAAAAGAATGAAATTTTGCGGGTTCAATGCCCTTAACTTATTATATCGAGTCTTACTTTAAAAAAATTCGAAATTATTTTTGTTAATACATTTATCCTTGGGGTGAAAGCAATATTAAAGTTGAAAATGCAACGCTGTTATATACTTAAATATATACACTTACCTATACGGTCAATAGGGCATACGTCCGACAAACTAAATTGAATGGAATACAAATAACATAGAGTGACTTTTCGCTAAGAATAATTTTGTACCGTACTGCATCCGTATATGTATATATATACATCCACGAATTTGTTAGTGGCTATAGCTACGCATTACATTTGTAAGTGTAACTAACTTACACTTCAAAAGTATTGTCCATATTTTCTATTGTCCGACGCCTACATACATTTTAGTGGAATCGTACGAATTTACTATGAGGTACTATTGACCGACATGATTAATTATATGCTAAATTTCGTATGAACCATTTGGGTTACGCTGACTTCAAAATAAGAATTTCAGTGACGTTTGACGAATAATCAAATTAATTCCACCTACCCCAACAAAAAAAATTGCTATATGAATTTAACAAGTGCAATTCAAAATATTTCAAATTTTCTCCTTGCTGAACTAAGAAATGAATCACTAAAATGTAATTGAAATCAATCAGAGCTCGGAAGTGGACAAAACAGAGTTGAAAGAATGGAAATTATGACATAAGTAGGGTATATAAAGAACACCACAATGGCGCAAAAGCCACAAAAATGAATGTGAGTGTGAAGACACGTATTACTTACACAATTTTTGTTTCGAACGTGTTTTAAATATGTTCGTAGCACCATCATTGCGCACATTAGTTAGTATCTTTGCCGGACTAAGAATGTTCTGCAAATGCGGATTTACATAGCAGCGATCATTTCGCGATACGATTTTTTAACATATACGGTAACTTATGTGGTCATGATTTTATGCTCCGTCAATATGAGTTTCTGGTTAGTTCAGTATTAACTTTTTTAAGGTTGTGCTAACTTGTTAATATTTCTTTAGTAACAACGTAACAAAAAAAAGTAGAAATAATGTTTTCTTCAGGCAGTATTATATTTTGATAATTCTTTTAATAATTTATGCGACAAATCACGGGTAATAGTCTTCCTATCGGTTCCAATACCCAAAGATATTTCACCGGTAAATGACCACTGTAAAGCCAAGAAACTCGCACGATCCCCTTGCTCGCTGTACTCGGATCATTTCGTATCAGCAAGAATACGCTCTTGTCCTCTCCGTTTTAATCCCCTGACCGGCTTCCCCCTGACCGCGCTGTGTCCTCTAAAGATCCTCCTTGGTGTGGCCCGAGTATGCTTGCGGTGCCGCTGGATGGAAGTGGTGTACTTAATCTGTCACCAACAAGGCCTATCGTGCCTGTAGTTTGGCTGCTGGCGGAGATACGTGCTATCCCAAGTCTGTCTTCGTTGAGGTAAAGTATTCCACGCAACTGGCAACTATCCATGATTGCGGCAGAACTCGGCTGTGTAAGTTAGTCTCCTATTGGACAGAAACATGTTCGCGGAAACTACCGGGCCCTAGCCATTGTTAATGAAAGGCTTCCTCGAGGACTGAGAACCAATAGCAAACCCGCATGACAAGTCTCAATGTTTGCCACGCTACCTTGTCACATGTACAACTGTCTACTCACTGGAGCAGCAGACAACATGCAAGTACTTGAGGAGTTGCACAGGACTGTGGAACACACACTGCTAGTGGTTGAACCCGCGACATTTGCCGCCACTCTACTAATAACACCGCACTTCACATGTTGCAGTACAAGTTAGCAACTTACAGCACACGCTGGTCTTTGCCTGGAAGGTAAGTAAAGTATTCGTGTTTTACGCCTAATTGACAGCGAGGTTATAACAGTCTGCGACACACAACTTGGTACAGTGAGGGAAGATAGGAGAGCAGTCGGCCGTGGATTTGTTGAGGAATCATCCCAGAATTCGTCTGGAGCGATTTCAGGGGGAAAAACATGGTATACCGAATTCAGGATAGACGGAGTCAGGAACTGAACACTGGTCCTCCCGAATGTTAGTTGACTTTGCCATAAAATAAATCATATTCCTCAAACCATGTTATACTTCATTAGAGATTCCTCTATCCGCTAAAGTGAATATTTCTCAGTTGTTAGATAACCAGACAGGTAGTTGAGAACTCTGTAATTACAACTATTTATAGTAGCCAGTCGTGTTGCTACTGCGCCCAATCTGACAACGTTGCCTGTCATGGAACCAGAGTAAGGGAACTGCTGCAAAGCGTGATCACAACATGACGGTCGAGTTTTGCTGGGAAAGTTTATGTTCACTTGTTTCGTTACTTTAATTTCCAAGAACTAACAGATAATGATGACTTATGGCTTCACAGAACAGACATCGTCGTTTTTCAATCCCACGCCAGTTTTTTACTGTGTAACAACGTGAGAAGAGTGAAATCGTAAACTGCAAACTCCGTTACGAAGTGTTTAATTGCGTAGTCAGATGAGCGTCGTGTTAAAAATAACTCTTTAACGACACTTCTTTTATTTGTGCAGTGCAATCTGTTTGCTTGTCACATGTGGCCTGCAAGCTGCACTTATACGCATTGCTTCTCACATCTTCTCACACACACACACTTTTTCTCTGACTCTCCCTGTCTCTGTCGTGTAATATTCTATATACATTTCTATGTAATACTCTATCGATCTTCAGCTTTATGGAGGGCCGGAATTTAAAACTAAATTGTTTGTAACTTTTATTCAGTTTTTCAATTTACTTCGGAACAACTCCTCAGCTGAAAGTTAGTAGAACCATAGGTTTGTCACTAAAATATGTCTGCGTCATTTTGTTACAATGCCTTGCGTGCACATCGGCAGCTCTGCTTCATGGTTATTGGCAGAATGACTTGGTTCAGACAAGTCGTTCCCTTCACTTCAGCCATATGAATAAGGTTACTGTGACATCGTACGTCTGTGCTTTAGAAACCCATACAAGTGAGAGTTAAACATGCAATCTCTGACCATGAAGCAGAACTGCAGGCATGAACATAATACGTTGAAACCAAACACTGCAATAACATTTTCGCCATAAAATTATGGCTGTGTTAATAAGGAAGTAGTTACGCACGGAGAAACAGCTACATTTCAGCTGAACTAACTTGGGAAAACATGTCCACACAAAGTGAAGAAGAGATATTTGGTCAGCGGTTAACATCGAGGTATTTAACGCTGGTGAGGGTGACATGATGAGAGAATGGAGAAGCGCCGGAATGAAAGGGCGGGGGAAACGGGAGATCCCCGAGAAAACCCGCCGACCAGCGGCATCGTCCGGTATGATCCTCACATGCGAAAATCCGAGAACCGACCGCGCCGGGAATCGAAACAGGATCGCCTTGGTGGGAGGCGAATGGCCTGACCATTCGGCCATCGCGGCCTCTAGAGGCTCAGAAGTGGCGCAGCTGTAAGGGTGGACTTGAAGCGAACATAAAATGCCGCAACGCCTCAACGAGCCAAGCGCTGAAATAGTGTGCAAGATTCCTGCCGAACCATTTTACTACAGGACTTTAAAAGGCCGCATCAGTGTTTCAGGCGCATGTATGCAACCCGCATTAACAAATATAAATCAAGGCTAATTCTAGGTTCGCTGTAGCAATAAGAGTATTACACATATCAACGTTATCTTTGCGTTATATCAAAGTCACGGTCGCTCTTATTATCGCTGCGATTGCCAAAGTCAAGTATAACAAACGTTTACTTTATGAACGTGATACGAAAAATACGTTTTGTAAAATTCGTATCAACCATTCTTTATATTTATCTTCGACAAACGCTGCGAAAACAAGGACGACTCGGGGTCTAATAAAACGCGAAAGTTATGTTGATATGTGTAATGCTATAGCGAACCTAAAATTAGCCTTGATTTATATGGGTCTAATGTGGGTTGCATACATGCGCCTGAAACCGCTTATACGGCCTCTTAAGGGTGTTCAAGTGTGATAAAATCATAATTTTTTTATGAAATATAGTTAGCTTTGTAGACGATTCTTGTGAGTACATTTTACTTTCACGAAACAATTTTAGCTCTCATAGTTTTCTCATAACGGGCTGTGAAAGTCAAAGTTTGCTTGTTACACTGCCATGCAAATAATTAAAATCAACTGACCTACTTAAACAAAATAATTCACTGTGAACTTACATGTCATGAGCTATGCAATAAAACATTTAAACAAAACGAGATGTAATATTTTGAATTTTTAGAAAATCGCAAAAGTACACAAAAAATTTTGCACATTTAGCAATTTTTTAAAAATACAAAACAGTTCGCGGCATTTCATTCAAATGTTTTATAGCGTAGCCTATAGTATGTTGTATGTTATTTCACGTACGTAAGTCAATTGGTTTTCACTATTTGCATGGCAGCAGAAAATGCAAATGTTGACTTTGACGAAAATGCAAATGTTAAATTTGACGCACCGTTATGAGAAAACTATGAGAGCTAAAATTGTTTCGCAAAAGTGAAATGTACTCGCAAGTATTGTCCACAAAACTAACACTGTTTCATATTAATATAAAATTTTGACTTAATCGCGCTTTAATAGAGGATTATCTGTATCAAGCAAAGTTCAGTGCACCTTTCTATTTGACTTTCACATACATTCGGTTAGTACATTTTGAAGTACGGCAGTCTGAAAAAGGCGTTGTTAGCCATGTTGGTGGGCTTAGAAACAGTCATTTCAATTATCATGTTGTGTTACCTATGACATTCCAACCTTGTCCGAAGTGTGTTTTCTTTTCGTACGTTGGCACACTGAGCACACGTGTAATATTTTCGTAGGAAAAACCTGTTTACTGACACACTGCAACACATTTGAAGCGTGAAGTAGGCGGCGCCTTTAAGGGGCCTGCCTAACTGCGCTTGAAACGTGTTTCAGCGAGTTAAGGCTATTATTTTTTTGGCGAAACCATATTACCCGCATTTTGTACGTCTACGAAAAGAACACACACTTCAAACTATGCCGCTATAGTTACGAAAATTCTGCACGTTCATGAGAAACATCATTTTCGGACCCCTCAAAATGGTCAAAAATGGGTTTTCGAGGTTGCCGTATCTGGAAAAATAACAACCGGATTCAAAAAACACAGCTATAGAAACAAGCGTAGACTTTTGACTACGCTGCCCACAAATAAAGTAATGTAGCCAGCTCTTAAGTCCCGTAGGAAAAATGATAATAGTAAATCACTGCACGCCAGCTGACTGGCTTGCGCGGAGAGGCGATAATACATTACACACGTCGGTCTACGGCAACCTTACCACTCCTGCCTCACACACACAATCACAGCCTATATAGGGAGGTCCCTTAAGGCCATACAGTTTCAGCGTTAAAACGGACAAGTTGTGCGCACGTTTAGCAGCTTGAGCTTGGGAGTGATATAGCACTAGACACACGCGTCAGTGTAGCCCTTATCGCTGCTTAGCTTCTGAGACTCCCACACGCAAGACAACTCCTGGTAGGGGGCGACATGTTGTATACGATCTTCGTAAACCAACACTCGACTCATCGGCTCTGAAAGAATCAATTCTTCCAGCGACGAACTACAGAACAAGTGAAGGCCTTACAAGACCTACACAAATAAGTAGAGTGGCTGCACGACATAAAGAGTTGCTTTTACAGGGCCAGCGAGATATTGGACACGAGTTTTTACATATGTTTATACGATAAAACAAACCTTATCTAACCTGGTCTGAACAAGTCAGAAAACTTCGTCACTATTGTTTCTTTGCCACAAAAGATTTATGTACGTTGGACCTTGATACAATTCACCGTTTTTTTTAAATAAAAGTTTAGTTCAATTTGAATGTATTGTTTAAAGAAAATTAACCACATTAAAACGTTTGTATAAATATTTTTCTTTTTTTCAGTTTGAGGTTTGTTCCTGTACGTAGATTATTTTATTACTCACATTCTCTTATGTTTTCAATTGGATCATAACTCTAAAATACATGTCGTTACGAAGAAAGGTCTTTTAATTTTAGTCGCATTTATTCAGCCTAGTAATAAGGTAGAGGGACGTAAAATACACGTGTGATAGGTCGCCACTGAATGTCTCACAGGGGCGAACTATACTGTATATGGGTAGATAGCACGCCATGTCATAGTCTTGCTTCTAGCGGCTAGGGTGGGGCGAGATGCTCGTGCTGTGTCGTCCTTATAGTTTCCGCACTTCAAGGACTTCAACGAACAAAGTACGTCTCTCTAGGCAGCCACCTTAAGCCACAACTTTCCTTTCGTGACACTCACTCCTAGGCAGTTTCTCGTCTTCAAAAATACGTCGAGTTATATTCTTATACATTATCTGGATACGTATCCATCAATCGGGATACATATCAAATAATCTATATATCGGTACCTTACATCCAACTATCCGAATACATTTTCAACCATCAGGGTACTGTCTATAAATAAACAAATATATCCACCTTTCTGGATTTATAATCCGGCATAAAACGCACATTTTAATTTTTCCCAATAGTGCGTAATGATGAAAAATAGTCTAAATCATGCTGCAATTTAAATAGGGTTGCGGGAGAAAACCGTAAGTTATGTGTTAGTTTTCTTCTGTTGTCTACAAATTCTTTGTTATTAGTATATGTACATATATTTTTAATGTTCAAATGCACTCAACGAGCAGGTGAGTTTTGTGTATGCAGTCATTTTCGTTTCAGTCATATGTAGCTTACACAATATGTATATATTTGTTTTCGTGCGCATTTTTGACTTGTTTGTTCTATGCTGCAAGTGATATAATCTTCCCATGTCACGCGATAGTAGACAAGTTCTAAGGCGCACTATAATTGTATAATACTTACATACATATAATATTGGATGTCCAGAAACAGACAAAAATTACAGTGGAACATTGTTGTACAGTGTCACTTTACGTGCACAATGTGGCATCGTAGCAGAGGAAGACCTATCACGCGATACACAGATACTACTACTGTTATGGACATTTCTGGTCATTGTATTACGGGCGCCGGTTCAAATCCCGTGAGTCAACTTAAAATACGTAACAAAATGCCTGGACGTGTAGCGTAAGAGGGTCTTTCTCCGAGCTGTGTTGCCACATTGTGCCTTCGTGTATCAAATTGTCACCTGCAACTCAACCCAAGATTCGCGTGGTGAACATATCCCACGTCCTTCTCTGGACGCTCCATACAGGCCTATGAGGCTATGTATAATGAATGAATGTTAAAACTTTATGAGTAGATTCCCGGTTTAAAAAATGTGGTAAAGTTATATAATACAAATTGTTCGTTGCCGCAAGTTTTAAGTGTCGAATTCATGTTTGAAAATTGAATTCGTCATCTGAATTTCGTTCACATAACTAAAGTAATGTAAATAAAAGACTGAATTTCGGAATGTGCTTTATCAGTAACAAGATTTGCAGTTTTTTTTTATATAAATACATGTCCCCTTCATTACATCGTGGGGTTGGTCACGCCGTTTTTTGCCATAGAATTAGTCGTTATTGCATTTGATTAATATTTTATGCCCCTGTTTGTAGCATAAATCCCCAATGAACAAAGAGTAACCTTGTCGCAACATCCTCAAGTCAACCGTTTTCGATAAAATTGAAAACAGAAAGTGTGAACACTGACAGGTAGGCAACTCGCAATTCAAAGGAGATTTGAATGAATGTTACACTAGTTAGTGATAGACTGTAATGTATTTTGAACGTACGATGTATGTAGCCAGCGCAACTCATAATGAGTACAATAACATCACAACAGATGCTCGAAAGTTTTGCCACCTTCATTAATACAGGCATTGAAAAGCTGCTGTAAGGACAACTGCACTCGCTGGAGAATGTTCAGATTACTTCGCCAGCAGCTACAATGCGTGCCATGACTTCTTGCACCGTGTTCACTGCAGCCTCGTAGACTACACTCTTCACGTGACCTCACAGGTACAAGTCCAGGGGAGACAAATCAAGGGAGCACGTAAGCTGCTGGACAGGGCATCCTCTAACTATACAACTATGTGGAAATACTGGGTTGAGGCACTCATGAACAGCACGAGCATTGTGTGATGGTGCTTCATCGTGCTGTAGCCACGTGTGTTTACGTACTGCAAATCGTACGTCTTCCAGCTATTCGAGAAGTGTGTATTGTAAGAAGCGCCGGTACAAATAGCCATCAACACGTGCTGGTAACATGTATGGTCCTACTAAGTGATCACTGACTATGCCAGCCCACGTGTTGACGGAAAACCTCTCGTGGTGAAGTGTTACGACCTTCGCATGTGGAATTTACACTGCCCACACATTACTGTTGTGACTGTTGTAATAACCATGGCGTGTGCAACAGGCTTCGTCTGTAAACAGAACACACCTCGAATAGTTGGCTTCGAGTGCTGTCTTCTGCAGAAACCATGTACAGAATTCATATCTGGATGGAAAGTCACGTGGGTGTAATGCTTGCTGTCGACATGGGTGGTAGGTACTGCTCATGCAACACATTCCACATCGTCATATGAGGTGCATCCAATGTAGCCTACATGCGATGGCACGGGTGATGGTTATGATGGTTCATCGTCGACTCTGTTCAGAACAGTTTCTTCCAAATGTGGTGTAAGCTTCGTCGCCTGCACATCACAGTTGCTAAACGTTGGTAGGAGACTTCCGGTATCTCGCAGGCGATGGACGATTTTTGTATGCACTGTGTATCGTCTGTATATCTTACGTGATGCACTCGCGCAATTAATCTTCCACTGCACTTTGCTTCACTATTAATCAAGACCATGTCGGTCAGTTCCGCTAGTGTGTAGCTGGCCATCGTCACTGCGCTACTGAAGTATGGGTCTGGATTCGCCCCATTCATCTGTCCACTGTGTGTGTCCGCGAATTACGCACGTGCACGTTTCTTGTGAGGCAATCGTTGTGCATATGAACAAGACAGTAGGCCCTGGCACAGCACTCGTGACAGTCGCGCCACACGACATATCAGTGGCTGGTCCCAGCTACCGGTGGCGGCAAATAGTTATTTAGGGCCGATATTATAAACCTTTTGAATGACAACCAACTGCTATCCCCATAGAGAAAGCATTGGTTAGCAGTTGGTTGTCATTCTAAAGCAGTTTATAGATACGGCCCTAAGTTGCTCGGCACTTGGGCCACTCTTCTGGTTACTAGTGGTGCGATGCCAAGAGGGTTCATCTCATTACGGGGAAGATGTCAGCATTGTTCAGCACGCGAAAATTGGTTATTACCGAAGTTCAAAACCTTCCAGCAATGTGGGACACGAGATCAGTGCAATATAACAATAGAATATATAAGATAAGCGATTGGGGAAGAGATTTGCTTGTAATTAATTCCTAACGTTGAGGTAAAAATTCCAGCCGAAAAGAATGGAGCAAATAAGTTAGTATAGTTGTATGATTACACAGCACACGTGAACAACTCTTTGTAAACGCATTTAATGAAATGGTTTCAAAAGCAAGCATGAGGTTTACACGACATCCGATTTTTGAAGTCGCAGTCGATTAACGTTGAGTGTAATTTACACTAACGTTGTGCAGAAATGGTAACTGGAGGGTTTGCTTTATTTCTTTGTGAGACAAAACAAACACAATAATAATAACCAGTAAAAAACCGTCATTTATTATAATGACATTAAAATAGGCTGACAAGTTACATTTGTTCATTCTATTTGTCAGATTATACTTAGAAAATACATTTATGGCAATGTTGTGTTCACTATTAACAAACAAATAATATCAAAGTATGAAAATAATAGTTAATCAAATTTACTGCTCATAACAGTAAGTTTATACTGAACATGGTGTGACTCCGATCTAAACATATGAATTATATAACATTATTCAGAGCTTAACATATTCGCAGTAGGGTAATCAGAGTTCCATGTAACCATCATGTGGAAATAATAATAAAATCAAGAAAAGTGAAGTACTGATAATTCATGTAGTTGTAATTTACTGGTAAAGTGTTTGTTGATTTGTCATGAGTAATTGTTCCTCGTTTTTATTAACACTCTGTCTTATCTGCCATTTGTCTGTTCGGTACACATTTTGCAGTTCACTTCAGAACTAACTTCCCAATAAGATAGGAGACTTCTTTAATAGGTCAGCACTAAGCGACAGGAAATTATCGAAGGACATAAATGAAGACGACCCAGATAGGCTTTTCTTTCCTGTCACTCTTACCGGAAGTTAAATCCTTTCCCGAGGGAAATAAACTGGATGTGAAATGAGACTTATTAAATGCTTTCCGGAAATATAAGTTGCTATACAACTTCCAGTAGCAGCCTTCTTTCTCACATGCCTGTATTCCACACAATGGCTATACTCTTCTCTCAGCAGGTCTCACATTTCGCCTAATGCTTTTATCACTGGTCCCTTCCCTTCACGTGCCAGTACTACATCTGTGCGTACAGTTGATACATCTGCAGCTACACACGTTTACTCGCCTGAAGATTCCAATGTTTCTAGCATAGGATATGTCCGCGGAAGGATCCACTATCCATGTCATGTTTTACAGCGACATTCGTTAAGGTGAATCGCTGCTGTGTTTCGTGAGGCAGGAAACATTTTAACTTAGTTGTAAGCAACTTATTATGTTTACTATGCAATGCTGCTCGAGTATTTTCAATGTTAAAATATTTTTTCAACGATTCTTACATATGAAAGTATTTCTGTTGAGTACTCAACTGCTCTACTGTAATTTGTTTTGTATCCTGAAGATCTACATGTTGGGAGATTCGACTGGCAAGTCATGCAGTGACGAGAGTTTGGACGACATAACTGGGTTGTTGCATCTTTATGATGCTATAGACATAGTGCTGTTTCTGGAAGCGCTCCCCAGTGCAGCAGTAAATTATTTACATAATTTGCTCAAACAACATTTCATCCCTTATCACTATTCATATTAACTATATATCACATATGCTAAAATTTATGTCATGCAGTTATACGGGTATGTATACAATAAAATATTATGTATTAACGAAACATGTTTCATAAATGCAATTGCGTGCCTTTTACCTGCGGATATACTTATTTCGTGTTGGTAGTTGCTCGTTGTACGTGATTTTCACGAACAGATAACTCGTCAAAAGACGTAATGAAAAAAAAATTCTGATTGTCACTTTTTTTTCAGATCTTCGTAGAAAGTATGAAACTGCCTCTCGTGTCCTCTTCCTCCTAACAGTGTTTCCTCATCTGAATCCTTTTTGCGACTGCCCTCAGATCTATAGTGGCTCAGTACTCGCGCCACCGAGTCGTCGAAACTCGCCACTCGGTCGCGCCATAGAGTGACCCGTGTGCCCGCGCCTTGGTAAGTTCACCTCGTAAACATCACTCGTAGCCTACAGTAAGGCGCAAACAGTTGACACACGAACGTCATGTTAATGTGGACAAGCACAATCATTGGTTGTCGTTTACATGTGCCTTTGTCATGCACATTCAACATGCTCGTTTTTGTTTCAGTGTAAGTACGCATTACGTGTGCTGTTTTTGAGGGTGTGCAATACCGCATACGCCTACTTGGTTTATTCACGAAGGACGTAGAATTAACGGATCTTATTGATGCCACACCCCTGATATCGTTGGTCAATAAACGTCGGTTAATTCATGTCACACAACACTTTTGTTTCCATACAGTCTAGTTGGTAATTATTAGTACACGTTTTGGTGCAGTTCACAGAATCAAAGTCATGCATCCCCTCGTACGACCGTTTAGCATCACCATGACATTTACTGCAACTTGTCTCTAATACACGAAGAATATGTCCTTACTCGCACAAACCTACAACTTCTGAATAACGTTTTCCATGTATACATTCGGGTTCTCTATTCAGTCATCACTAACTAGCGTAACGTTCATTCAAATCTCCTGAGCTTCGCGTGTTGCCTGACAGTCATTATTCATATTTACTATTTCCTCGAATACGGTTGACTTGAGGTTGTTGCGACAAGGCTACCTTTTTTGTTCATTGGAGATTTTCGCAAAAAAAGTAGCAATTAATGTCCATAAAATTCAATTATAACTAATTCTATGGCGGAATACGGCCTTACCAACCCCTTAATGGAATGACGGTGACATGTATCCGACACCTTATTTGCACAGATTGCAGATCTCGTTACCAGTAAACTACACCAAGAAATTCATTCCTTCGTTTTCAAATCCTTTAGAAAGTATGAATAAATTCACTTTTTAAACGCGAATTTGACCCTTAAAACGTGCGCCAACTAAAAATTTGTATTATATAACTTTGCCTCGTCTTTTTTTACCAGGAGTTATCTCACAAAGTTTATAGTATACTGTCATTCTGTCTCTCTCTCTCTCTCTCTCTCTCTATGTATATATATATATATATATATATATATATATATATATATATACACATATATATATATGTGTACATAGAGAGGAGAAAGACTGGTACTGAATCCTGTATAGGCGCTAACAGCCGGGCGCGATCCAAAATACTAGCAAGGTACGTAGATTAATTGAATATATTCGCGTACGTATGGCAGCTGAAGGCAAACAGTTGAGGTATTGGAGGCATGATATGTACACTGTAACGAAGCAGATTGCAAGATATGTGCAATGATGATCATTTCTTGGTAAAATAAAATATGTTATAAATATTCCTGTAATTCGTCTTGTCATCAGCACGTTACATGCCCAACAACACGGTGGAAGGATACGTATTCTGCTTAAAACTGGCACGCACACACGTGCTCTTCTAGCGCGTACCACTTGACTAAGACATGCAAGTGAATAGTTCGAGTTGGTTTGTCACCAGATCTGTCGATTTCAGAGACTGCCTGATAATTGCGACGTGTCTTAAACTTAGTGTTTTCTGCAGATATCTGGTGACAGATATGTTGATTTTATGGAAAAACTGCCGAAAAATAGTTCGGTCACTAACTAAAATTCTTTCCTTTTATTTTTAGTGACTACGTATGCCAAGTCTTGTCAGTTGACCAGCTTGTCATGAAGCAGTAGCAGAATGTTCAGCATGTTACTGACACTGTCGAAGCACATATATAAATTTGTGTTTGTCAGCATAGGCCTAAGCTTACCAGTAGCTTGGCCTTACTGCTCACGAGTTACACAATGTATCGCCAAGAATACATTTTCCTATACTGTTTCCATAGAACATTATTGTGCAAGTTTCCACGAATTCCAACTTAACGTCAACATCCCCCCTCGCTTGTATTCCACCAACAACCCGCTTCTCGCAAACCAGGTAACTCCTGTTGGATAACTAAAACCCACCCAGTGATAGTTACGACACGTGTTTGCCTCGCGGAAAGTTAGTCTAACGTGCAATCGTCTGCTCAGTTTCATAAGAAAGCAGAACGAATTTATGTCTGGAAATTTCTTGTGAAGGTTGAAAGGCGACTTACAGACTTTCACTGGGAAAGGTGGCAACTCTGACTGCAGTGACGCCTGCTTGTGTTCTGTTTTCGAAACTTTATGTTTGTTTTTATCGTCTATCGGCTCGGCGAAGCACGTGAATCTGACACCGGCTGCCGGAAACGAGCCCCGCGCCAGGGGGAAGGGTTTCGCGGACAAAGACATTATTACTGGTTTAATAACGCCAGAGGGTTTGCATGGCGTCGCCGAGCACCGGATGCGACGCAAGTTATTACCTTCGACTTCGGCTCATGTTGCAAGTTTCGTTCCAGTGTTGCTAGCCAAGTGATGGCTTGACGGTTGAGCGGATGTCGGGAGTATGTCGTAATGGCCGGCGTCTGCGAGCTTGTCCGCACGTGCATCAGTGTTGCCAACCTGGCGATTCCGTCGCCACATCCGGTGACTTCACAAGGCTGCTGGTGGCTGAATTTCACAATACCCACAATTCTAAAACTTATTTTTTCTGCAGATATCTTATGACAAATCCGTCAATTCTGTGAATAGCTCACAAATGTGTTCTATAAATTAATTATGGTCTATTTTCTTTTATTTTTAATGAATTTGACAGGCAAGTCTTCTCACACGAACAGCATACGAGCCAACGAGCTATATAGTAAACATAGAGGGGCGGAAACAGCAGTCTCCAAGTCTCTGGGGTGAAGCCCAATTGAACGTGGTATTTTGACTCTAGATAAAATGGCGGACTCTTATTTCCGGTCGAGAGACGAGAGCGATTATGCTAATTTAAACTTTATTACAGTATAATATATTACAATAATTATTGGCATTTTTCCTGTGTTTAGCGGGAATATAGTGGAGCTATAAAGTAACGGATTTTATGCGAACATAATGACGGGTTTTTAACATAATGTTGGCCACACTGCTGTTCGCCATGTTTTCTGGGGTCAAAACAGCCGTTCCATTGGGCTTCACTTTGGAAGTGTTTCCGCCCCTCTATGTTAACTATATAGCTTGTTGGTACGAGCAGGTTGTAGGTTATGCATATTTGTATTGGCTTAGCAGAAACTCAGCGTCGGTCACTAGATAGGCTGCGTGTATGGGAGACGCACAAAATCGACGGAGCGCTGAGGGGGCCACTGACACGCTTATGTATTTGCTTACACATACACGCCGAGACACTCGACTGGAGTACAGTGCTGTAATATTTCTTCATGCGCGAGTTTAAGTGTTGCCATATATGTCATGTATTTGCGCGAATAATGGTTTAGGGTTCCACGCAGTTTTCTATCTTTGTTTTCTTTTCAATGCGGTTGGTATTTTCCGAGATTTGGAAGCTTGAAGAATGCATTTTTAGCCATTTTTGGGGTTCGAAAAAGTAATATTTCTACTAAGCGTCTTGAATTTTTAATATTTTGCCTGCGTGGTTAGAATTGTGTGTTTCTTCCGTGGTTATTCAAATGCACTGCGTGTTAAGGTGTGTGGAAAGCTACCATGTCGAGTGGACAACTGAAACACTAAATAGTCAATAAACTCTACTCATAAAATTCGATGAAGTTTTCTTGCCGAGTAGAAGTTTTATCAGCGGACGTCTACTTATATAGCACTATGCGGTAGTTCTTATGCTTTACTATCGAGTAAGAAATTAGAAACTGCATTTACAAAAATAAGGGCTTGAAACCACAAAATCTACCAAAGTGGAAAACTGCCACTTTATAAATTTTAATTTGATAATATCTAGGCCACTATAGTAACTGAATTCAAAAAAAATCCTTGCGTTTTGATTTGAAATTAATTTTACTCTCTGAAAATCTCTGTGCTGCATTTCATTTGCTGCTGAGATGACCGACCAGCAACAGGAGATGGAACACCATTTGTAATCTGGGATCACAGTAGCTGAACTGAAATGTAACGTTTATCAGTTTGGTTACCAGTAGAAACAATGGAGTCCGCATTTAAACATGATAAAATACTTGAACTAAAACTGCAACCATTTTTTTTAGTTTAAAAAAACTTTTTCTAAATCACTCTTTTTAAGCACGATATGAAACATGTAATGAGAGAAAAAATTTGTATACAACACAGCAAACCATATGTGAAACATTTGAAAATCATTCCGTTTAAAAAACATAATTGTAGTATTTATATCATCAGTAATGAGGGCTATGGATATTTCGCGAAGAGAATGTTGCCCCAGTTAGAGTGTCTTCCCAGCACATCTGCAGCTCCACTTAGCAGTTATTGGCAGCACGTTTGTGTGAAGTGACGTCTATCAGTTGACTGCTCCAATCACAGCAAGGTTAGTGCGACACCACATGTATGTTATATGCAGGTAGAACAAAAACACACGTCACAGCTCAAACATGCAGTCACTGGCTGTGAACCAGAACTGTACATATGCACACAAGGCTCGGATACAAACTGGGGAGAAATGTTTATGCCGTCTGCTACTGCTGAGACCGGCTGGCCTCCTACACGCCAGTAGATTCAGCAGGAAGTGACGTGTCTTTTAGCAGCCTTTTCAGTTACTGGCCAGTAGCCACAGCATCGATAGGAAATCATTGTTAGTAAGGCCGTGTTTCAATTAACCCAAAGAGTGCTCTTTCGTGCTCTCGCTTTCGCAAGTACGTCAGAGAGAGCACTCTGTGCCTGTCTCAATTGTTCGCCGCGAGTATGAAAGAGCGAGAGAACGAAGTTGTATATTCTCTCTCGTGCTCTTTATTACAACTATGGTCTGAGGTTACTGAAGAAACGTGTGTCCTATATTGCAAATATTTCTATATTTATTCATAAATAATTATTTACAATTATTAGTTACCTAGGGCAAGAAATTGCGTTAACATTTTCGGCCCTAATATGTTTTTAAATACACAAAACAAAAATTTTTGACATCGTCTGTAAACAACTATTCCCCGCTTGAAATACGACGCCGGTTAGTTTAAAAATTATCATGTGATTCGCCCACAAATGTGTTTAATGTATTTATAACTTGTTACAATGAAATTTACGCACTTGTCAGCTTTGCATGGTTTGTATACAAATACGAGAGAGTATCGTCCCAACTGGAGAGAGCGAGAGCATCAGAGAGCAATTAAGAGTACACTCTCAACATAGTACTCTTTAAATTGAGACGCGGAAAGAATTCAGACGCTGTCAGCATTAAATGGTACGTAGATTGAAGTAACAAAACAGTCGCAATTCATTGCAACACGTTTTAAGCACAGGCAGGAAGGTCACTGAGAAAGAGTGAGTGAATGAGATATTTTGGTCAGCGTTCAACATCGAGGTCTCTAGCGGTGGTGAGGGGTGACATGAGGTGAGTATGGAGCAGCGCCGGAATGAAGGGGCGGGGGAAACGGGAGATCCCCGAGAAAACCCGCCGACCAGAGGCATCGTCCGGCACGATTATCACATGCGAAAATCCGGGGACCGACCCCGCCGGGAATCGAACCCAGATTGCCTTGGTGGGAGGAGAGAGGTCTGACCCCTCGGCCACCGCGACCCCATCACTAAATTAGAGTCTCGAGTTAGGCGGTACGGTTAACTGAGCCCTTTAGAAAGAAACCTTTGAATAATAAACTGCATATTTCAACATTGTTGCCTAAGTGTCGGCATTGCCAGATGTATTTTATAGTTACTAAAATCAACTCACCGTTCTTAAATGAAAACGTGATGATATAGGTTTATTTGTACTCTTCATGTTTTATAAATGTTTTATAGATACAAATTAAGGATTGAATCGATTGTAAATAATAAACTTACAACACACAAACACAAAATTTTCCAGCTATTTTCGTTATGTTCATGTATCAAACTAAATAATATTTAGTCACTTTTCACAGCGTGTTTTGACTTACTAATTACTTATATTTAGATTTAAATAATGTAAATCCTATTTGCTTCTCTTTAGAGCTCGGGCTTGAAAAGTTACACCAACTTGTGTCTCGTGGAAAGATAATGCGCTGTGCTTACAAGAGATAGCAGCACTGGTGCTATGTGAGCTTCTCCGGCCAAGATACAGTAATACAGTAGCACGTGTGTTGTATGGAATTTGTCGTTTGTTTCGGCGAAGTTAATATACACAGAGCTATAAAATACTATACCTGTTACATTATTTAAGGGAAAATAAAATACTGTATTCCTGTCACCTTTCGAGCAAACATTTAAATCGGATTTGTTCTCCAACGAGGATGGACGTAGAACACAACCTGGAAATGTCGGCCATTTTCATGAACTTTGTCTCGTAACGATAGCCTAGAACTCGACCATTGCATAGAGTCACGAGACTATTGGAATTCAGTCACGGTGCCATTTTTAGTAACAGAATACGAATTCTTGTCGTAAAGAGTTTCCCAGTAAATGTCCTTGAATAAATAACGTATTCGAGACAGGGAAGGCACACGATGTGTGTGTGTGTTTATATGTATGTATAATTCATACTATTTAAATGCAGTCGATGAAATACTAAACAAAACCAGAACTGGAAGTATACCACACGTTCCTGTTATTCAGGGTACAGAACATCATTCTGATATGAGACTCACTTATGCAACCCGCCAACAAATTAGAGAGAACAATACATTCTTTACAACCAAAATTGTCCAGTGGTTATGATGGTAAAGTTGTGAATTGTTAAAGCAATGTGCTTCTGAATTTAGTTCCCCAATAAACCACATCTGCAATGCTGTCTTTGAAACAGGTTTGTTTCCTTATAGACTTTAATGGGCTATGGTCACACCGCTATTTAAAAAAGGAGGCAGCCAGTTTCCTCTCTGCTCACTTCTATTTCAAAAGTCACTGAAAAATTAATTTATATTCGATCGGTAATCATTTTGAAATATACAAAATTCTTACAAATCTCCAGTACGGTTTTAATACTTTAATTTCCTCACAAACCGAACACTGATATACTTAAACTGATAAAACTCAGGATATTCTTTATGACAATAAGGCCGATAAACCAACAATGATTGATACCACCGTTAAGTTGCTGACAACTTTTTTAACGTCAGGATAGTCTTACATTTAAAGTGAATTACTGGGAAATGTGACGTCAGTAATAATAAGAGGCCCTGTTGTAGCGAATGTCTAGGACGCATTTCACGCGAAACGCATGTGAAGTTTAAGTGTGTTGGCACAGAGCCTAGCGCGTAGGCAACACTGCGTACATGAGTGTTTGCTATGTCCCGCCACACTGCACAGGCGATTGTGGACATTCACTATAAGTATCGTGTGTCGTACCTTAAATATCTCACATAACTGTAACTAACAATTCGTTCCCGGCTGAATTTGTGTGCGTTCAAAATAATAATAAATATGCAAGTTAAACAATTTTAGTATGTTATTATGTTCCTTAAACTACTATATAAAGCACCATCGCTGCACTAAACAGTTGCATGTCCGTGTCAGTACAAATGTAGTGTACAATAATGGCGATGGGTGGGGCAGTCTCTTCTCGAATACGTACCACGATTTACGTTCATGTGTGAGCTTGGTTAACATGTACCGTTCATTATTCCAGCAATAAACACACATCACTAAAATAAATTTGTCAACGGTAGAGTTTAAGGTTCAAATGTCACTTAATAACTAACAAGTATTCATATTAGACTACAAAAGTTTTTACTACAAAAAACCGTCACGGTGCGTTTAATAACACAGTGGTGCACTGCTTGGGTGACATTGATGTGGCATTGTTTTCTCATACTTGAGTGGTGACTGACCAGACAGATACAACTCTAGGGTTGAGGGACAGGGAAAGTAAGGAAAAGTTGTCGACGTATCACCACTGACACGAAATCGCGTAACTGAAATGAGATTGTACTGTAGGAGCATTTTGGAACCTGACATTTTATTAAAATCAAACAGCAGGGCTGTTCCAGTACCGACAAATCCAAACAGTCTGATATCATATCAGAAATGTGCGCACTTAATGTTTAAATGTCCAGTATTATAATCGGTATTCCGCCCTGAGCCTGAACCTGAGTATCTAAGATGACGATGTTTTAGCCATAGCTGGCTTAGTGTGCTGTGTGTTTTATTAAAATAATCAGTATTTTAAAATTGTTTTCTCTATAATACGTAAGATGCTTATTTAGGATTACATCAAAAATACTTTATTTTAGTAGTTTCACGTGTAACCAATAACAACAGTGACGCGTAGAAAAGTAATGTAAGCTTGTAAAGTTGGTTACGTGGTGCATATTACTGCCACATTCTATGGCCTCTCTTCTTTTGTTTCGCAGGCGTGTTCTTTGTTGCTGCAGTTATATGAAGGTGTTACGTTAGGATACTAACGTGGTGGAATTATTAATATGTGCCAGCAATTAACAAATAATAAGACTTGAGGAAGAAATAACATGTGAGATGTCTTCACCCTAAGTAGAGCCACAGAATTTTGGTGATAATAGCTGTTATTGGCAACGTGTAGTTTTTGGGAAACGTCACGTATTTACGCTGCCAATAAGAGCAAGTTTTACTGCCACAACGCACGTCTGTGATTTGCTGGCAGAACACCAAGACTCTGCGAGTTAAAAACCTCCACTCAGTAACCATGGAGCACAGTTACATTTGTGTCATAATGCATTGAAACGCGTCGGATGAAATGCATCACGCGTAAAATCAATGTTTCCAACCATAAGCAACACGTAAGAATGCAATCCTGTTTGCATTATATATCATGTTTGGTATCGACGCATCATCGAAGTCGTAGATACAGTATTACCAACTTGAAACTGTTCCTTGATTGTACGCTCATTTTGAATTAAAAGAGATTTAAAAATTCCAAAATTTTTCTTCTTTCCATGCATGTTGCGCAATTTTCAACACAACTTTCTGGCAGAGAAAGCGCTTCAATCAATGCCACAGTAGCGAGATCTTTACAATTTGAACGATTTGGTAGCTATTAGTTTTCATCTATTCCTCACGTCAGTTTTAAACCAAAATTGCATGAGGTATACGGACAATGCCAAAAAGTAAACAATACTCATCACACGCCTAATATATTAAGTCACTAACTAGTTTGTGGCTCGCAGATTTGTATTTTTTAGCAACGTTGGTACGAAGACTTTAAACAGTAAAAAATAAGGTAATTAAAATTGTCGTTGACGACGTGTTTTGAAAACTAAATTTTAATTTTTTACGCTTGCAGTAATGTTATTTTTCTTCTTAAGGCAGTAGCAGTATTGGTATCAGCAATAACGGTCACAGCCTGAAAATCAAATCGGCCGCCCTGCACCTTACGTGTCAGAATTACACAAACTGTTTAATTGTCTATCTTCGTGCATTGTACAGACAGCACATTTATTTCACTTGCACACTTACCATTTATTTTTTAATAAAACAGAAACAAATTTAGCCAGGGACAAGTTGTTGGTTACGGTTATGTGAGCTAGTTAAGCCACAACCTATTATAATTACAGTAAACTTACAACATCATCTATGCGTCGCCGCGTGATTAATAAACGTTCATGTACGCAGTGTTGCCTACGAGCTAGGCTCTGTATCACCACGCCTGAAATGCACTTGTGTTTTGCACGAAAACTATGCGTCCTAGACAGTCACTACGTAAGGACTTATTTATTACTAAGGTCACATTACACAATAATCTACTTTTGAATGTCATATTATTCTGACGTTAAAAAAGTTGTCAGCATTTTAAGGGTGGCCACCCCTTTTATTTTCGTAAGGGTTAAATGTATCAACTGACGTTTACTGTTGTTTTTTGGCCATATTGTCATAAAGTAATGTCTTGAGTTTTGACAGTTTACGTCGATCAGTATGCGGTTTGTGGAGAAATAAAAGTTTTTTAAAATTTGATTTTCAAAGGTTACGTACAAATTGTCTTACATGTTTCCTGTTTTATTTTTCACACGGAATCACCTGCCGGAGTTGGTCGGTGACTTTTGTGAACATCCTGTATAACACAGTGCATATGCCTCCTCTGTCTCTCTCTCGCTTATCTTCTTTGTTTCAGATTATTGACACTGTCCAACCAATGATGACTGAACAGTTGCACAGAAGAGAAGATTGAAGATCGTTGAATCCTCTCGTAGATAAATGTATTACTTTATATTATATAATTTATATACCCTGTCCAATATCCTTGTACATTTTTAAGGGAAATGGATCATACAGATGCAATAAAATAAACCAAAAACTATTTGCTGTAAGAAGGATCAACCCTTATTATACCTATATTTATTCCATTCATTAAATATCCTTTGAATATTAAAAGCTGGCACACGCACTGTAACCTACCAGAATGCATTAACTAAAGAACAAATTAGGTAAGTCAGCAATAATTACAACCAAACATCAAACAGAAACAAAACCGAGAGTCACGGACGTACGCAGGAGTTAATTACGGAATGGTGGAGGGGGAATACAACAGCAGCCAAGTGAGTAAGCAAAAATCAAGAAATCTAAATATTAATCAGAACGTACAATGAATATCCCATGTAGCATTTAAATACAATTCAATTAATGAGCGTATTCATAATTTACCTTATCTTGCTTTAGACTTTGCTATACATGGGAATAACTGAAAGTTTCGGACAGGATTTCGGAGGGAGATATATTTCACCATCAACCTCCCCTCCTTGCGTGCCATTATGTTCGGTCATGGACTATGCATCGGTAAGAAAGGTGGCCAAAGCAAGGTTCAACTTCCTGCACTGTTTTCATAAAGTTGTATGCACTGATGCGAGTGCCACGCTGGCTTTAGGATGCAAGCCAGTCAGAGAACAATTGCAGACTCTGGCAGGTGAAGACTTAAGAGAGCAGATTATTTAGGAACTTCACAACGTTCATACAAGTATACAAGACTCTACTGATAAGTAATTACAAGTAGGGAAAGCTACAGAATGTCCAGCGTCCGTCTGACAAACATTTCTATCCCTTCGCTACTTTTAGACTTAAACATTAATATATTCAATTATTGGGCTTGATTGATCGAGTTTTAACTTTAGTAGCTAAACAAACAAAGCGCTGCCTACATTAAGATGTTTAGTGAATTAGAGACTCAGACGCGATGTAACTATAAGGGCGACCTTGGAGCGCGCATCAAATGCATTAACGCCACAACGAGCCAAGCGATGAACTAACGTGCAAGATTTTCGCCGGTATATTTTAACTATGAGACAGTGGTGCACATATAAAGAAATATTTGGATTAGATTTAAAACGCATTAAATATATATCCAGACAAAAGTACAATTAACGATTTAAATATAATAGAAATATATTTTTGTTAAAAGTGTTTCGTTTAGTTTCAAGAAACATATAACAGAAATAAAGACAGCTACTGCTGGGCTAACAGAAGACATGTTCTACGTTATCAGCTTGTACAGTGACTTAATACTCTGGTGTAGGCTACGTGATATGTGAAGTAAAGCTATTTCGAGCATGGTTAGCACTTGGATGGGTGACCGCCAGGGAACATATAGGCGCGACGTGTTGCTGGTACATATGTGAAGACAGGTTGGCCTACAATATACACGAATACGAAGCAGAAGAGTACATGTTCTCAACAGGTTACGTCTTTTGACATTCTTATGGGTTTTCACATCCTCGTCACGTCTATTCCGACAAAGGTTTTGGCCATTCCGGTACATACGAGACGTAACTGGTTGATAGTCATGTAAGGTTACTTCAAAATTGGCGTTTAAAATTGTCAAAACTAAGAATCATATGCTCACATAATAAATGTGTCTATGAAATTTGCTGTTATGACATTGTGTCTACAGTGTTAGGAAAATATGATCTTGGAAAGAACTGTGCAATGGGATAAAATAAAATACTCTTCTCAATACTAGCAGGGTACTTTGTTTATCGAAGGCGAACTATACAACAAACTAATAGTACACAATATTTTTTCACTAGAAGAAACTAGGTAAAAATATTTTTGACGATATGCATCCGTATGATGTTTCCAACAATACAAATATTATCGTACGTATATTGCCTTACTAAATAAAAATATCAAAATGTCTTGTTTGCTATAACGTTAATCCGATGTAAAATATTTTAACTTAAATTTATTTTATTTAATCTTTATTAAAGCAGAACAACAGAATAAAATAATACTGTACAAATGATACAAATAATGCAACATAAATTAAAATAAAATCGGACAGTATAGACGTTTTACACCAATTTAACGTAACAAAGACAAGAATGTTGTATATAATGCATTTAAATAAAAGCATTGTAGATTACATTAAATGGGGATTATGGTATAAAAAATAATTTCTTCTGAAGTTTTTTCTTATTGTATCGCGCAAATAACAGAATTATTGATTTTTTTATTTATTTGTAAACAAGAGATAAGTACTCGTTGTAATAGGCCAAGTTAAAAAAAAAAGCAAAAGGTTAACCTGTACAGTCTCGAACACAGGACCTCCCGCCCAGGATCCTGACGCGCTTGCTCGTTGCTCTACAAGTTCTCCTCGAAGAACAGAGCTACTTTTACGGGAATATATCATGCTCTGCAGTTTTTGCTGAGTTGTGTAGCAACACACTCAGAGTTCGTGTAGAATAAAATTGTGGGCAACATGGAAGTTCTCAAAGTCCTCGCCTGATATTTTCAAACTCACTGGAGACAATTGCTAGGATGCTATAAGGCTGAGACTGATATGAACGTTAACAATTTAATTATATCCAACTTCCTGCGTGGTGATTGTTTGCCATTGAACTTCAAGCGGAAATTCTCATTTTAATAGTTTTATGTCGTAAATTATTGAGACTGCAAATTATTCCTTTTTATTGTCGTCACGAATCTTGAGATAGTTGACGAGATATCACTAACGTGAAGTGAGCCGCGATAGGCGCAGTGGCTAGAGCACTCGGCTTCACCATGGCGATACGGGCTCGAATCCCGGCGTGGTCAATTCACTGACTTTCGCACGTAGGCATCACGTCGGGCAATGCCACTGATCGGCGGGTTTTCTCGATGTCTCCCGTTTCCCCGCACCTAACATCAATGTGTTGCCCCAAACTTACCTCATGTCATCCCTCACCAGCGTTAATTACCTAGATTATTAGAACGTAAAAGTAGGCCCTGTAAACAAACCAATATATAATCTTTAAAATAAGCAGCAGGTTTCTTTTATGATTACAACTAATTTTTTCGATACTTTAATTTTTTTTATATTTACGTACTTACCGTTGGATATTGAAATAATTAATGCGGTTTGAATTGACATCGTTAAAAACGTAGTGTAAGTTATTTAATATATACTGTAGTTAGACAAACTATTGTTATGGAATTAAAGTTTGTTTCGCGTCCGCAGTAAATACAAGCCGTGAAAAAACCGAGGAGAAAAACCGTAACTTTGTCAACAGCCTTTGAGAACATTCACTCTTTTCTTTTGTACTAGTGTTTGTTGTAGCCCAACATGTCTTCACATATGTACCAGTGTATATGTGCCTGTGACCCTGGCGGTCACCCATCCAAGTTCTAACCATGCTCTAAGTAAGCTTTACTTCACATATCATGTAGCCTACACCAGAGTATACCACACAGTACAAGCTGATGACGTAACACATGTCTTCAGTCAGACCCACAGTAGCTTCCTTCATGTTTGTTATGTGTGTGGTGTAGCTACACGAAAGTATACTCATAGATTAATTTTTAAAATGAATTTTAAATTTAACGTGTGTAGCATATCGTAAGTTCGCCTGTTTGGAAGAGTACTTGTCGTGAATTACTAGAAGTTGTTATGTTATAGTTCCAGATATTTAGTTACGTTTGTTAACTCACACGTCTAATGTTTTAATATTTAAATAGGTACACCATTTTGTAAGATAACATGACTTAAATAATAGTTTCAGTCATATTTGGACAACTACTGCACAGCTTGTAACCTAATTTCGTTTTTTGACTTTGTAATCCAAGTTTTAAATTTAGTACGGTTTGTTGTCATTTTTTTTTTTGTTAAATTAGCACAACATGTTTAAAGATATATTTTAGTCCAAGAAAGGGTTAAGTATTGTAGTTTCGCCATTTTAAGAGATAGTACGAGAGGAATATATAGTTATTTTGTTTCATGTTTCGAGCATTAATTCACTAACAGTACGGATATTTTATATTTTGTATGTTCGTTTCGAAAATTTTCATTATTCTTAGTGTTTGAGAGTCATCCATTTCTGAAAATTGCGCGACAGTATGTCCGTAACTTTATGGTGCACATTTGACCGGTCACAGGAAACCAATGAAACTAGACAGACATGTTAATACAAGCGACGATATTCACATTGCACTTTGGACATTGGTTTCGGATTTGGCAAACCATAGAACACACTGAACTTTCCACAGCGTCCTTACATCTCGACTGGCGTGGACGTGGCCTCGGATTTGGCAAACCATAGAACACACTGAACTTTCCACAGCACCCTTACATCTCGACTGGCGTGGACGTGGCCTCGGATTTGGCAAACCATAGAACACACTGAACTTTCCACAGCGTCCTTACATCTCGACTGGCGTGGACGTGGCCTCGG